>SNQN01000842.1:54601-73246 GCA_008642245.1 Bassia scoparia | reverse complement strand
ATTGAAATACAAGTATATACATAAATTAAATCATGACCGTCCATCTCCAAATCCTACGGTCAAGATTAAAAGTTTTTAGTTTTCACCTAAGGTTTGTGTTTTCACATGATCCTATTCCTATATATATATATACATATACCGCCAAAATGTAATTTATTTTTTAAAAATTTCAAACAAACAATTTAAAGCGCTTCACAAGAAAACGCTTTTAAAATATTGGAAACTACCACCAAAATTTTKGCGCCAAAAGATACTATTTACAACGCTTATTATTAGAAGCGCTTTTAATCTTTTAAAAGCGGTATACTTAATGAAAGCGCTTATGGGAAGCGCTTTAAATTATTTCCTAGCGCCCCCATATTAAAGCGCCTGTGGAAACGCTTTTAATAAGCATTTTCAACGCTTTAAAAAGCCTGTTTTGGCGTAGTGACGGAGCCCACTATACTCTTGCTCTTATTTTTTCCAATTAAATAGGCCTATTGCTAAGCCTCTCTAAATCCCTAAATAAAGCGTCAAATAATATTTTTAAAAATGTAATATATGTATGTATTTTAATGTCTTTGTTACCCTTCATAAATTCATATATATTGTTTTCAGGCGTAATAAGAAGTTACATACATGAAAAT
The DNA here is from genome assembly GCA_008642245.1 of Bassia scoparia. Classification (NCBI taxonomy): domain Eukaryota; kingdom Viridiplantae; phylum Streptophyta; class Magnoliopsida; order Caryophyllales; family Amaranthaceae; genus Bassia; species Bassia scoparia. Next base: position 72,620 of record SNQN01000842.1, on the reverse strand, counting down.
GCTTTAAATTTTGGAAATTGGGAAACGTTAATTAAAAAAAAAGACATGTGGAAGCAATTATAAAATTAAAAGAATTTATYAAGAAAAACAGATATTAAATTGTCTTAAAAACGAACAAAATATAAACAGTTTTTTGGTTGCAGAAAAACGTTAGAGATGGAAAYTAAGTTTCCTATAGGTTTTTCAGCTTCCAAGTTATCAAAACGCTCAAACGTCATTGTACGGGCGTGGGGCATCACCGGGTCAGACTGGGTCCGGTCCCTCTGCCCCGCGGGGTACAGACTCGATCGAGACACCGTATTGCGAAGTATTGAATTCTTGCTATTTTGCATAGTGTGAGTATGCTTGGCATTGAGGGTCATAGAAACACGAAATCAAATAGAGGAAGCCGCCACCGCACTTCTTTTGGGAAGCTGSAAAAACCGTTATAAGCCTTGCCTAAAATTACATAAAGCAAGGCGAACAACTACATGTCTTGTAGTTCACCAAAGGTCTCAGCCTCAATCGGTCAATCGGGCAAACATGGCTACAATCGCTACGGTATGCCACACGGCACAAAGACACATAATCGACCCATGACCGGTTATCTTTTACACCCTCTCTTGCTCTCTCGATTAAGATATGAAACTACTCCCCGCACCCGCTTTGGTGGATTGACCATTAACACCCCCCCCAAGCTACTCCAAAGCGAAAAAAAACAACGACATCCACGCTGACTCATGCGCCATACACAGGATCACAACATCAACGAGCCATTAGTAATGGTGAACGAGAGCACCGAAAACATCGTCTCGAAACTACAACATAACTTTGCCCTGGTACCACTATCTCAGCGTCCATCATGACTACCTCGAACCGGCCCTTTCTATATATTTCATCAACCTACTTGCAAAGAGAACAAACAGAAAACCAGAACTCCAAATAGATTTCCTACAAGATAGGGTCTTAACTACCCCAGTCAAGACCAGTTTACGGCGAGACCACATGAGTCCAACTGAGTATTTCATATTTTCTGGTCAATTGAACGCGGGTACTCCCTCAGTGGCTCCTCAGCTAGTTCTCTATACCAACGCATTCATCTCTAGAAAATCCGAAGAATCCATATTAGGTTGCACAAGAATATATGTGATTGTTCTGCACTAATATTCGCATCAGATCCTTCTATCAACCAATGAAGAACCAAAAGCCGGATCTTTATTCAGAATTTCTCGCCGCTGTTAGAAACTTGCTACTCTCTCCCCCCATCCCGAGCTTCAACGGACCTACGCCCCACAAGTCGGCAATTCTTTTACCTTCGTCAATCAAACTCCTTATTCCTTTTTCTTTCATTTTCCTTCTTTATCTTATCTTTGAACATTCATCAGTTGCGACCTTAACAGCAGATAAAATGGAGTAAGCCTAGAGAGAATACTATCAATTCTTAGACGCACACTTCTCAGCTAGTGGACCAAAAAAGCAAACTGAAAATTCCAATATAAATGAATAAATCTCCGCCTTTCCTCATTTTATGTCAAAAGCCCCAATGAAAGTCAAAATTATTTTTACACCTCCTATTGCTTTCCGCTTCCTCTCAAATTTGTAACATTTGCAAAAGCAGAGTTTAAAAAGCGGGGTACTTTCACCCCATTCAGAAATATGCTAAGTATCAAATCCGTTTACCCCTGCAATCAACCAAGACGCAGAGATATAATAGCTTTCAAATCAAGTTGCCCTAGACAACTGACTGAGCGAGTTTCATGGATGAGGGATGGAGAAGTTTCCAAAGTAGTCTTTAGTGTGTCTCTCGACATAGGTAATTAGAATAATACAGCCGATGTGCACATAGCGAGGACAAGATCTTAGAAGTGACGATGCGCCCTATGTAATTAATAGGGAGATATGTTAGGAAGCAATCACAAAATATATAAGGAAAGCACAAATGACATTGGAGACCTAAGAAAGAAAAAGTAAGGAAAATCGTTTATTAGTGGTGCCAGAGAGTCGATCCTAGTTCCAATTCCATGTTAATGTAAAGGATCATAGTTCCACAACAACAACCCATCCTCAACAGCTCGTGCCGGTTTTGACACCGCAGCTTTTGGAGGCAGCAGCATTTGTTAATTTTGAATCAAAAGTTGCGGTTAAAAACGCAGCTTTTACCACACCACATATATTTTTGACCACCGTGAAATGCTGAGCGGTTGGTGGGTGGGTGAAAAAAGCACACAGCGAGCTTTTGTACTGGAAGTCTTATGTTCATTGTATTGTCCGTAGGTTGTAGTTTTCACATTAGTCCATAATATATATAATTATCTAAGTCAAGTCGTCAATGAATAACCTATTTGTTCAAAAAATTATGAAAATGTCTTCAATCAAGATTCGTAAAGAGTCAATTTATTTTAAGTGTCAATGTCTGTCTATATAGCGAAAGATCGACACGCACCATCCCTATTAAGCCTCCTCATGATTACACAATTTAGTAGTATAGATAATCCTAGTGAAGAATCCCTGGGCACAAAAGAATCTCATTCCACGACTGCGTCACAGTTGGTTCACCAGTAGTCACTCTGTATTGAAACAAAAATGACAAACTTAAGAACTGGTCACAATAAATAAATCCTACGAGAGATTCGAAGGCAGCCTGCAAAAACAGATATACGACAATGAGGGATCGCCTTCTCAAAATTTTAACAAAAAAAGAAAAAAATCTACTCCAAGAAATAGAATGTCTTTATCTCTTTTATGCATTGTTACAATATCATTTTACAACCAAGAATTTATATTGAAGAGTATATCATTGACAAGGAACTACTCCATGAGAGCTGCAGTATAAGATTCGATCACTACTAAATATGCACTTAGAAACACTTGAACACGAAATAGAGATAAACAAAAATACTTGAATGTGTAATAAAAAGAGGTTGAAATTTGAGATCGTAAATGAAGTGTATACCGCAAAAAATCCAAGAAAAAGGTGATACGCAATCTAATACATAAATAGAAAACTAAAATCCCAGTAGAAGAACCCTCTACATACACCGAAGAATAGAGTGTGCTAAGAGTGTAAATCAAAGGAGAAAAACATAATTACTAAAGCAAAAATCAAAAATTTGAAAATTGAATGACAATAATGTTTCAATAAAGAAAAACCTGAAAACATGGAAATGTAAAAGATGCAGAAAAAAGAAATTTGGAAACGATTAGTTTGAATCCGAATGTTTAATAATAAGAAAGATACACTCTGAATAGTGAATAGTATGATTTATTCATCCATTGATTAAGCGACTCTCCAACGAGATTGATATAAATTCTGACTACAAATCTCAGCCTTAACCTCAACTATATCTGGCCCAGCTATAACCTCAGCCCAAACAAATCATTGCCGAAACGCATTAAATGAGAAACTCCAAATAACTCAAAGGAGTCTCTACTTACCCAACCCACGCAATGCACCGCCGACTGATGCAACCTAGCCATCGAGTTCTTACACACACACCGTCCCTGCAATTAGACTTATTCAGCCCTAATTAAGCCTCCAAAACCACCTCTAATTCAACCTCATCAAATGCCTCTATTTAGTCCACCAAAGCGATTCCCACTCACAGATCAAACTACTACCACGACTCTAATTCAGTTCCAAAATTTCACTCCGTGACCTCATATTCAGAGCCTCGCTCCCCCTAAATAGACTTCTATCTATTAGCTATAAAAAATCAATCAGGCCAAGCAAACCTCCAAGAGCCTTAACAGCTGTTCCACGACAACATGAATCCTCTAGATAGAAATAAACAAGATAGGGAGTATGACGTGGCTAAGGAAGCAAATTCGCATTGGAAAGACCAGTGTACGTTCGAATCGAAATAATCCATCCAACAAACCATCAAAACTGAATTTTCGACATAAATTGCGAATGTTGACATTGAAAATGTTCAATGCAACTATTAAGACTAAATTAAGATCACCAAAAAATGCATACAAAAATTAAAGAGGAATAGGGCGAATAGGAAAGCGTCCGCATCGAAGAACTCTGACAGACACGAGAAGAAGGAAGCAAGGGCACAGAATAAGTGTTTGAAAACAAAGTAAATCATGTGCCAAAAATATGGCTCGAACAGATTCGACAAATTAAACCATAAATTGAACTGCATTCCTACTAAGCGGCCAAGAAAAAAAACTAACTGGAGATGAGATTGGGGTAGGCAGGAGGAGGGGGGAATGTACTGGAGAGAGAAGTCAGCGATGGACACATGTGAAACTGAAAGGCAGCGCGGCAAATTAGGTCGATGTAACAATATTAGCAAGGGAGATCAGCCTGTAATGAAAATAGTGGAGATTGATGGAAAACTCGGGTATTACGAGAGAGGAGTGAAAGAACAGAAGATAATAAGGCACGAAGCACGAAGGAAGATGAAAAGAAGACGAAGGAGGAGGAGGTGGAAAGACAGAAGAGAGCCGATGAGAAAATGTGATTGAATGTGATGTGTGGTGAGTGAGATGATGGAAGAGAACGCGTGAAATAGAGAAGGGGAGAAGACGCGAAAAATAGGCACGATGAATAGAGAGGGCTGAGACGGTTAGCGGTTTGGTTTTTAAAAAGTTGTTCCGTGATATATGGTGTGAGAAAGCTTTGAAGAATGGAGAATAAGGTGAATTTGTACCATTATTTCTCGAGCATGAAGATTATGTTCGAACAGCTTGGTCTCTGGCATTCCAGATTTCGTATTAGCCTTTGCACTCATTTCTCGAGACACGACTTGTGGGTATAAAGTACCTAAATGTTTCTTCTTTAGATTTGTAAAGAATAACAAGAGCAGACCTCAAATGCCTAAGCTGGTTTTTAGCTCAAAGTTATTTAGAGATGAAAGATCACAATCCTGCGCATGTTGAGTTGATGTAGGTTCTGCAGCATAACTATTTTTGTTTATGGTTTCTCAAAAAAGCCAGCGCTCAACATTGGGCGGATTATGGTATATAAATCTAAGTAGGCGTCAGGCGTGTTATGAACTGTACTCTCTTCCAAAGATGATCTCTGCAGGTTTTCAAGACAACGGGACGTCGGATTGAGTGATGGCACCAAGACATTTGTTCCATAGTGATTTTTCTACTTAGATGTTCAGGTCTTATGTGATGCCAGAAATTCACATCCTCTATTTTTAGCGGACGTACTGAATCCTGGTCATTTTTAACATGTCTGCTACGCGATGCGTGCTTAGAAACTGAAAAATTGTATTCCAACGAAAAAATGATTTTAATAGGTAGAGTATATGCCTATCAAACCAATTTTTAACAAATTTGCTGTGACTAAAGGTTAATAGCTTTAGTGAAGTATCCCTCATCAAGCCTAAGGGTCACAAGTAGAAAACAGCTTAACGTGAAAGCGCAATCATAATGCTTATCGATTGTTAGCAATCTATCTGGGTACACAATGTACTTTGAAAGTGTTGTCGAGATTCCCATTCGTGAACCTTTATCAGAAGGAGGTGCATCAGTAAAAGGGTGAGATAGGCGTTTATTGTTTGCTAGTCCGAGTTGATTCTAGTTAGCTTTGGCTCTTATTCGATGAGTATTGTCCTTGAGGAGTTTTGTTGTGTTGGTAAATCACTCGTAAAAGTGCAAGTAATGGAATGTCGCTCACACTTAATTAACGCACTTGTCAGTTTTAAGGAAGCTAAAATAAATAAGAGGCGAATTTTCATGGAATTCTTATGTATTGGTTAGAAGGTGCAACATAAATGTGATCCTATGTAGATGTTAAGGAGGAGTAACAAGGGTTAAAGGTGAAAGTAGTTGCACAACATCAATATCCGCATCTAGGGTCAAATTAATTCAATGAGTTTTTAAAAATTCTCATTCTAGACGGACCTCGGGTATAAGAGACCATTTTAATTCACTGGCGGTTAGTACTGCAGAAGTACCATCGGAGATTCTCTGCGTCGTAAAGACAACCAATCAACACAGATTGAGTTTCTCTCAGAATTTTATATAAACCATCTAAACATAAAAATGTAACTAGGGATTAACGGTTTCGAGTTGGATTGTTAGAAATAAACTATAGAGCACCATATGTTTGGGTTACTCTGAGTTTGTTGTGGCATGTGTTGTTTAATTCTCGTATTCAAGAGCTAGATAATGTTAGTTTGTCCATGATTTGATTTGATCTAACACTTAAGCAGGCAGCGTAGAGAACACGGAAATTTGAAGGTCTTCTAGCTCTATAAAAGGCATGTCAATTATTTCTATGTGTGAGAGACAAGCTGTAGAGAGGGACAACTTTTCACTGGTATCGGAGGAGACTCAGTCATATATAGTTATTGCCTTTAGAAGGTTGAATTTTAACTCTGATGAAGAATCAATCAAGAAGTTTGATTTTTGTTATCAGCTATTATTATACAAGAGACCAATTACATTTGAAAGTTCGATATTATTCTTAGATTTTGTGTTGAATCGCCAAAAGGGGGGTATTTAGACTTGTAAGAGTTACGTTTGGCCTGTCAAATCACGATACTCATTTCGCAACACACTTCGATTTGGTTCGTAAGAATGTCATTATTGAACGCCATTATCTTTACCAGATTCTTGCAAACTCTTAGGAAGTAACTCCTCTATGTCTGAAATTTGCTATTAAGATGAAACTCAATGTAGAATTTACCGCTTCCTAGATTCTAGTTTGAGCATACAAGAGACTTAGAGCATTTGTACGACCATTGTTGAATTTGTTGTGAGAGAGACTAAGGGAGAGAGGACGAGGATTGGACAGAGCTCGAAACTAATAGTGAGTGATAGCGTCCTCTAATCAAGAGCTCACTGGATTTTAGTAATTGTAAAAATTTAAAATAAAGGGGTGTTTCAAGAGAGCTGCGCTTTTTTTATTTATGGGGAATGCCACGTGGGTAAATGAGAGATCAGTTGGCAAAAATCGAGCAATTGATGGTTTTTTGGGTGCAATTACGCCATCAATTATCTGGGTCTGTAAATAGCGCTAGAAAATCTAGGGGCGCAAATTGCGTTACCTGTAGATTATTTAGCATCATTGGGATTTACTCGCCTAAGAATTTTTCTTGGCATATCGAATAGTATGTAATTTTGTCGATTGATATACTGATATACTATAAATTAGTAATGAAGAAGAAGTTCAACGACATTTTATACTGTATAATAAATTATTGTATACTTGATAATTTATTTATGATGATGCGATTTGCTCAGATATTATTGTTTAGCGATAATGATTAATCGAGTGAGAATTAATGATGGCTATACAAGTTCACATTTACTACGATGTGTCTGTAAGATTAAGAGAATACCAGAGAACAAAATTGAAAAATAGATCGATAAGAGAAAGGGACAAGTCGGGTTTTGAAGTATCATAGAAAATATTCGTGACGTATTTTATAGCGATTATTTTTTGACGCTAGACTTTGATATTATTGCCATTATGGCCTTGTATATTTGAGTTGGCAGATACGATGTCTGTTACTGCGCGCGATTTTTATCGGCTTCCCTGGGGACCGGTACACGTGTCTGAAGGCGAAATTTCCAGGGATGGCCGATGTCTGCTCAATTTTTCCGATTTTTTTCTTGTAAGAAATGTGTTCAATTACATATAAAGCAGCAGAAATGCAAAAAGAAATTTATGGAATGTGATGTTAGTTATGTTTAAGAGCCATTCTTGTGCAAAATAGTGTGTTGTGCTAAATTTGTGAATTCTACTATTGTGTTGTGAGTTTTATAATCATAATATCACTCATTTAATTTCGCCGTAAAAGTCTTTAATTTAATAATCGTTGCCTTGCTAAAAATGTCCGAAAATTGCCAAAAAAGCCATTAGGGATAAATAGTGGTTCGGAAAAAATTTTAAAATTCGTAATAATGTTTCTGAAATTTGTATAAACTCAAAGTACACAGTTAGCTAATATTGATTGAATAGTTTATGAATATATCATTTTTTTTTGTATTAGAACGACTGTTGGCTGAGAGATTAAGTATTTAGACTAAGTAAATGAGTTGTTCTCGTGTGAGCGTGCAAGGGTTATATAACTTGCCCTTGTACATTTGATAAAGGACTACGATGAGGTCTGTCTCTAAGAGATTTCTACAGTACTTTGTACCATTTGTAGTGGTTCTCTGAGAGGTGTTGTCATATATCTTTAAATTGGTACGTATTTCGGGTGTTATTGGGAAAGTCACATTTGTGATACTCGATTGATCTACTAAGAAAGTACTCACGTAAGTATCTCGCTTGTACATGACACCATATCCAGCATATTATGAAATGGAGTGAGATACGCTACATATTTCGGTTGAGACAACCTAATTATAATTCATGCAACGAGAAGATTACTGCATGAAACAAGAATTATGCTAAATTTACTACATATTGTGTGGCACACTCGCACGTGATTTTGAATTTCTTCTTAGGCATGGTTTGCATTTCTCGCTCTGTATAACTTTATTTTTTTCCTTAAATTTCAAGCTTTCTTTCACACTTACACTGTCTTATTCCCCATTCTTTCAAAAAAGTCATAATAGACCGCCTGTTTATCAATTCGACTAGCACTCATTGAACGTACGCAAATGTATTTACAGACTATTCTCTTAAGATGTCACATTTAATATGAGCGTTTTTTGATGCTAAATATCGAAGACTAGAACTTCAATTAGAATGTGATTGAGTACGAATTACACGTTCAGTAATTTATACGAAACAAACCAACGTCATATATTAGATTTTAATCTTAAACTAATTTTTGTGGAAGCTCTAGTGAAAGGGTTGTTTTTTAATAATAGCGAGATTTTTACAGAAACACAGAATAAAAGAAAGTGTTTATCCATAGTAACTCTTGAATTTACACGAGAAGCTTCCTCATAGTAATTCTTCTAGATGTTATTGAGAAAAAGATAAATAAGATACTGAGACGTCGACACATACTGTTGTTATTCCATCTGAACTATGTCGATCACTCTTTCAGACCTAAATAATTCAAGCACTACTACACTACTCGTAAGATACTAAGGAGTATGATAGTACTTCACAAATTCCATGTTTGTGACTAAAAGCTCTCTCCTATGTTCTTCCTCACCTAAATTTTGTGTCTGGAAGGACTTCTATAAAGTTGGTCTTTTTTGGATGGAAAATATCTTCAACTTTCATTGTCACACCGGATCCTTTGACTAAATAGACATCTTTTTGGGTTGTTTATGAAGACTCAGCCTACAACTCGTCAAATTTCTGAGTTGTGTACAAAATTTTCCTTTAGCAAAAATTCAATCTACTTCTTTTCATTCTCATTCGGATCCTCTCTTATCGACTAATTGAGCGCTATACTGTACTCGCTACTGTCATCAACTTTCCATTATAAATCTGAATTTATGAGTCATGATCGCCGACACGAATATATCTACACCTCCGTGGTAAGACAAACTGAATTGAGGTAGTAATGCGATGCCAAATGAGCAATAGTACTTTTGGTGGTAGCCAACCCGGTTGAGGCAACCAAAATATGTGTTGGTTAATAGCTTTGCAGACTAGTCTACCAATATTAGGTTACTAATGCATAGTATTTTCATGTATCAAATATATGAATCTTCGTCATAGTCTCAATATCGCTCACCTAGTGTCTTCCTCTATTTGGAGAGATTAACTTGTTCATCCTTAGAATAAGGCTTATTGACAATAGGCCAAAACTGCACTTCCCAAGATTTGTATTCACGTTACTCTACATAAACACTTCAGCGTTCCTACCACTCAATAACAGGACATCTAGAATGTTGTATTTAGCCTTTGGTTTTCCTCTTGATTACATGACTTCTAACAATATGAAAAGTTGCAAGCGATTTAGACTACATTCGGCAAGGGTTTGATTAGTCTTTTACTATGCGAAATATGTTCAACTCTTTTACACCCTGTAAATCAATCTTGTTCTCTCAATTTAAATGAGTTTTTTTGTAGCTCGGCTTACTGTATTATTATGATCTTCAGTAAAGGGTTTGAAATGGGTGTTCTCCAAATTTTTGCTGAGAATTTTTGACCAAACTTTTGCAAAAAGAGCGGAAGTTTAAGGTGGTTTCGTAGTTGTCCTAGAGTTAGCAGAAAGTCTGATCCTTGAGGCTAAGTTCCCCAAGCAAGCTGAAAACAAATTGATCTGAATGTTGTTGTGCTTCCTTTGCAAATGATGACATATGCCTTGGCAAGGGTATTTGATCAGGATTTTAAGGGGTTTAATATAAGTTTGGTTTTGTTACTATTGTAGTACATAACTAATGTGTAAGCTTTCCGTATGTGAGTACTCGCTTTTGTATGAGAGTAGTTAGGTAGGTAAATTGAGTAGAGGTTTGTGTGTGATTGGTTTCTTATATGTTTCGAATTAGGGCTCAATTTGGGTCGAATTTTGGTTCTTAGGTTATTAAATTTGTTCAAGACTTTAAGGGTTTTTTGTTCAATTATTGTTCTAAGACAGGGTTCTACCTTTTTGATTGTACATGCGGGGCTTTTAGTTTCTTTCTGTACTGTTTTTCTAGGTAGGTGCTATTGGTTTCTTTCAAATTTTGTGTGTTCAATTTGGCAGACTTTGTCATCACGTTCGATAGTGTGTGATGTAGGCTAAAGTATGATTGACTTTAGGGTGCCACTAAGCATAAATGTGTCTACTTGGAAAAATTTACAAAACCCACATGGTTCATTTGTTAACTAGGAACATGTTTGTTATTACAAATACATCATGTCTTTACATTGATTGTTGGCAAGAACTCATTACAATCAAATCATTTTAGCAAAATATCAACTAAAATCTTAACAATTAACATACCACATATTCCAGCAAAACAAAATCAGGAAATTAAATCAGAAATATAGTGGACGCGATAAACCATGAAAGTTGTATGACTTCTCATATTCCTGTTCTCTAAGATATGTCGCTATTTTTGCATACCTAAAACAGAGCGGACGCATAGTTATTTGGTTTACAGGAAAGATAATTTTGACCACCTCCGAGTTCTTTTAATGACTCGACTGCAACAATAGATCTTGAGCTCAGGGATTGTGGACTATGGCAGGAGGTTTGCTCTCTCTCTCCTACACAATGTCGTATTGAGATTGCACAAACTCATCAAAGTTTGGGACACGCATCCAGCAATTTGGAATGCTTCCTGGTACGGTTTGCAGTTGTATTTGTCATGTTAAACTTTTGTAGATAGAATTCACTAGAAGAAGGTTCCACTCACTCAGAATAGTGTATGTAAATTACATAAGCACATTAGAAACTGATTCTTGATCTTACTTTTGTTTACCAAGTTGAAATTAGATGGTTTTTATACGAGTTGAAGTACTTGTATTCTATTAAAAATTTGCTTGACAAATAAGGAATTTCAGTAACACTTCGAGACAGAAGCAGATTGATCACTTGAGCTTCTGCTCAGCATAATACGTTCGATCGCTATTATACTCATAACATAATTAATTGAATAGCATCTTAATAGCAGGTTTAGAGAATAGTGCATCAATTTTGTGGATAGAGATTGACTAATAAGAGAGTAAGTAAAGAATGAAAAAGAATATCCTCAAGCTAAAAGACAAACTGCCATAAAGGGCCAGCATCACAAGAGGCTGCTTGAAGAAAGAGAAATGAGGAAAACTGGAATTGAAGTTGGCTACGATATCCTTCGTTACCAGGTTTGACACTAAAAAATGATTTAGTGAGAGCAAACACTGCGAAGACGCCAGTCTTATTCTATAAAAGCCATCTGCTGCTGAATCAGTTAATTAACATTAGCGTATGTATGCGCTCCATGCACCTTAACCAAATTAAACACTACAAATTATCCCAAATGATCAAGAAATAGTTCTGAAGTGAAAGGTCTTAGCTCGTTTTTACAACTCCTTTCTCATGTTTTGCGAGTCTATTTTTTGTGGATTAGGGTTTTTAAGTCTCTACGGATATTCTAAGTAATTAACGACTCAATGTTGCTTTAGTGAGTTGATTCAGATATGCCTACTAAAATATGAAAAGGCACAATATAAATTCAAAGTGAGAGCATGTTTAATTGCCTATGTATGGCACTGTTTTTTGATGTACTCTATAGTTGTAAGGAGTAGGTTGGGAGGTAACTAATCGACGTCATTGGAACAAAGTATTACCATTTGTTGCACCAGAGTGAAGTGTGGAAAGATCGTTGTTTAACCTAGTTGCAAGGCTCAAAGTCCTTTTATTAACCATAGAGAAGTGCATATCGAAGTAAATCTCTTGATACTTAGAGTATTATGCAAAGAGCACACGATGATAAGTTCTAGATGTTGCTATGCACATATTCTACTAATGTGTTGTCTTCTGTAATATAAGAAAGCCTTTGAAGATGTATGAATTGATAGTGTTTTAAATTTACCATAGAACTTAACGAACGAGAGACGGGAGATAAAAAAGAACTGAAGACGGACTTAACTTGAGTTTAAATACTATACTTTTATATGCAGTTGTATTGACTAATAGCACTCACAAATCCCCCGGGAAGAGTCTCATTGGTAGAGCAAATTTCTAGTGACATAAGATATGATTTTATGAGTGATACCACCTGAACACTACTAGCTCAAAATATACTTAGGATCGGAGTGCTACTTAATACTTACAGTACTTGTCAGTTTTTATCAAATTCAAGGGAGAGTCACAATAGTTTTTGGGGTGATCTTGCACTGTGTGTTGCAGTTCAAGCCAAATTCAAATAAACACAGTCAAAAGAGGGGAACAGAAGCTCGATATTAAACAAGATAGTGTGATCCATTGTGATAGGATATACTAGTGTCGTCTTATGTCTTGCTTGCTTCACGAATGAATGGACTCAGAAAATAAATATGGTTGCGCGCTTACAGATCTCAAGCATATACCATCGTTCTTCAAAGGACCATAGGTGATATTGTGTTTCTTTCGTGATCTCAATGTGAGATAACTCATAGTTTCTGGTAAATTCAATTCGGACATACAGAAGTGATGTGGTGATATGATGAGCATGATATGAAGCTAGTTATCAACTAGTCTGCTTCTATCTGCACCACCTAAGAGAGGAATGGATAGGACGAGTTATGCAATTAGACAGTTATGTTGGGGATTGTGTTAACCACAAATCTCTTTTAAAAGGGATTGCTAAGTTAGATCCTTGAGATAAATTTGCAATCAACCAGTCCATGTGTACATCTTAAGCTCAAACGCGATGTGCTGATCATCTCTTTAGATCCAATACTCTCTTTAGAGCTCAAAATAGTTGGATTGATTATGATAGCTTGTGTGGTAAAAATTAAGAATTTGGTAGAATATAATTGATTCAACTTTGTTTTGTCTTTGTGGTGTGTCCAATAGTCAAAGCTGTATTACCTTAGTGCATATCAGTAAGTGTATAAGGAGTTGATACATTCTCTCGTATAATCTGTGTAAAAAGTACGGCTCTTCTATGAATATGGACCGTGAAGTGCATTTATACATGAGTCATCAAAATGTACTGACAGAATGACGATTTTATGTGATGTAGTCTGTACCATGTACATTTCAGAGGTTATGCTTGAATTTTTGCATGGTGTGAATTGTATTGCTCCTTACAGTTATTTTTGATGTATATATGATGGTAGAACTCAGATTGACAGCTAACATGATTTCTCATGAGAGCATGAAATTTCGTTCACACCTTATTATTGTTGAAGCGTACTACAAGAATTCATTATTCTGCCCAGTTGTGTAACACTTTCTACTGCTGTCATGCACGCGTCTTATCTCAGGATGCGGTTTATTACGCGTATGGATTCGGCTTGAGCAAGTGAGAATTTTGAAAAACTGGAAATCACGGTCTTTCTCAAGAAGATGATCTGGCAAGAAAGTGCACGTTAGAGTAGCGGACTTGAGTATGGCTACGTTAATGCACAACTCGATCTACAATGGTATGTTATCTGCACTCCTCTTTTTACTTGTGTTGTTTTTCTTGTGTTTTTGTTCGCTTTATCAGAGTCAGAGATTGAGTAAGTACTATTAGTTGGCTTGTTCATTGGATGAGTTACAGTGATGACATTTGCGTAGTTTTATAAAGCTTTGTCAATAGATGAATGTGGTGATCTTCTAGGTTTGTATATATGGCATCAACCTTGAATAGGATTTAGTTTTCGCTTGAGGTCTTATTGGAGCACTCTTCTTTGTAATATTTGATAATGTTTAGTAGCAGTTTGTGATGACATTCTGGTTTGGACTCTATTTGGGATCACTGGTATGAATATCTAGATTTTTCTCGTGACGAAGTGGAAGATATAGGCATAGGTAGAGAAATATCGACCAAAGTGGCCACTCTGCTCTCATAGTGCCCTGTACCCTCCTCTGCTTCCTATTAATCTTATCATGCAAGCAGCAGCGGTTTTCTTGCGAGGCTTATTTGTGAGCCTCAGGCAGTTTCGACCTGACCTGCTCTTTGTTGTGTATAGTCCACTATACGACGTCATGTTCTGGCATTGTTTCTAATCTCAGTGAGGTTTTTAGGCTGCTCACGTGAAGGTCGACATGACCCTCACAAACGGCAATAACTTGCGATTTGACATGTCCTTAATAGAGTTTGGGTATGGCTGGATTATATTTATTGTCGCTGATACAGCACTGGCAATGAGTCACGCATTGGAGACAAGCAACCAAGCCGCTATATAACGCGCCTCAGGGATCTGTTTGCAAAGACCGCCATGTGTAGTAATTAGTCAAAGCAGCTTGTGCTGAGAGTCGAACGGCAGGGAGATAAAGTTAGAAAAGTGTGATACATAGCATAGATCCACTATGTATATGTTGATTAAGTGAGAACTACTCCTCGTAGACAGAATATCTCGCCGTATATCAAATGGTAAATGCTTAACTGAGTAACTTGTAGTGTTTTTTGTGTAATATGGAGTGGGAATTAAGAGTGGTGTTCTTATTTATTCTTGATGTCATCAATGATGATTAACGGTTAAACAAGAATATTAGGAGTGAGTGTATGAAGAGTCATTAAGTTACGCAGAAAATTTGACTACCTAAGGAGTATTACATAAATATATATTTGTCTTTTTTTTTGTTGTACCAGTTGTCTTTAGGGTTTTGGGGCCAAATCTTGATGGTTGTTTCTATGCATATATTAAGTAGACAGAGTAATGCATATACGTTGTTTTTTAGTATAACATAGCAACATGTTGCTCCACACTTTGGCTGCAGATTGGATTGTATTTGATTTAAAGTCTTTTACGTGACGCTGTGATCAAATTAGTAATTATATGAGTATATGGAGTATTATATCTATAATATGTAACATGCTCATTTCATGTATGTTTAATAATAAATACATTGATACTCTGTCAAAGATATAATATTTGTGATAGTAATGAAATTAGTTTCATAAGTAAAGAAATAAGTTATTTAAGGATTAGGGAGATTCAGAAAATGTGAGTAACAGAAACTTCGAATATGAGAAGAGGGATGAAGCTCAACCTCTATAGAAATTGGTGTGAGTACCTATTCCTTTATGCTCTTGGAATGGTGGTAGTCATAGTTCATTTATTCTCATGACTGATGAGAAAAGAGTATGATGTGCTGCAATATTCATGATTTTTTGTCCTATAAGTACATGAATGGTGGTCTAGCGATAATTTTATACATAATGTGGCATTTTTGCACTGCAAAGAAAATGATTGACGCTATATTCATGGTGAAAGGGATTGAACTGGAGTTGAATCTCCAATCAGCATGTACGAAAAATACTACATGATGCAATACTATATCACTATACCGAAACTTCTATATGCATCAAATCACTAGCTATAGATGTCAACCATGCTATTAATAAGAGATCAAGGGCAAGATTTGTTGTTTCTTCTAACATTCTGAATATATTTAAGTGTGTATTTGACTACACTTTTTGGGATCTTCACAACGCCTGATATACTTTAATAACGTAACTCACAAATTTATAAAACACTCTAATTATATTATCCCATAAATCTAATATGATGAAGTTTCTTCTCTATATGTGATGAGAAGGTGGTTTAAAATTCACATAAATGAATTTTCATATTACGAAATTAATAACAAATGAAATTATCAAATTATTACTATCATAATCTTAATTGGCAATTAAACCATTAATAGCAATTATACGATGTAAGAAATAATATATATTAAAAAAGTAATGCTTAGTATATAAGAGGTATAGTCAAGATCAACATGAAAACACAAATCTAGGATCAATGTTCTCACAATTTGTCAGTAACAAAAAATGAAAAGTCGTGAAAAACATCAACTAACACTCGTGTTGACATTTATTATACATGTTTATAGGGGTAGCCATACATAGAAAGTAGCAGATAGAAAAGGGTACATACCAGAACTTTAATCAGCTAGTGTCTAGTCTGAGAAACCGATACAGTTATAAACCGTGGGTAAACTTAAATCCTCTGAGAAAAAACTAGTGATCAGAGAGTGTGTTTGACCCAAACACCACAGATATTGAAACAATTCAGGTAAAAAGCAAAGCCATAAATCTGGGTAACATTAAACATCATGACCACAAGGTTGACCAACCATTCTCAAATTCAAACCCATAAAATCCAATGATCTCCAAATCCTAAGGTCACAGAATTAAAATCATAAGTTTTTTAGATAGAGAGAAGGTGTTTGGGATATTTGGAAACGAAGTAGGGTCTGAGTCTAATGTCACACCTTATATACCTATGCCATATATTACAGATAGATGTGAAATTTTACTGATTGAGGTTTATGATGAATGAAGTATATGATACCACAAAATAAGTTGGAGACTTATATTAGCACCACCTATCATTATAATACCCTATGTTACTTCGTCTCACAAGAGCACTCTCATCTACATTATATATTTGTCGACTTTTATGCCTCTTGGTACGAAAGTGAATGTAACGGATGACTCTGACTCAGTTGAGGGTGTCGGACTGTCCGAGGAATTTTGGGTGAAGTAATTAAAAGATTAAATAGTTAGGTGTAGCCATAAATGTATTTATTTTTTAAAAATTTCAAACAAACAATTAAAGCGCTTCACAAGAAAACGCTTTTAAAATATTGAACTACCACAATATTTTGGCGCCAAAAGATACTATTTACAACGCTTATTATTAGAAGCGCTTTTAATCTTTTAAAAGCGGTATACTAATGAAAGCGCTTATGGGAAGCGCTTTAAATTATTTCCTAGCGCCCCTATATTAAAAGCGCCTGTGGAAACGCTTTAATAAGCATTTTCAACGCTTTAAAAAGCCTGTTTTGGCGTAGTGACGGAGCCACTATACTCTTGCTCTTATTTTTTCAATTAAATAGGCCTATTGCTAAGCCTCTCTAAATCCCTAAATAAAGCGTCAAATAATATTTTTAAAAATGTAATATATGTATGTATTTAATGTCTTTGTTACCCTCATAAAATCATATATATTGTTTTCAGGCGTAAATAAGAAGTTACATCACATGAAATGCTTTAAATTTTGGAAATTGGGAACGTTAATTAAAAAAAAGACATGTGGAAGCAATTATAAATTAAAGAATTTATCAAGAAAAAGATATAAATTGTCTTAAAACGAACAAATATAAACAGTTTTTTGGTTGCAGAAAACGTTAGAGATGGAAATTAAGTTTCTATAGGTTTTTCAGCTTCCAGTTATCAAAACGCTCAACGTCATTGTACGGGCGTGGGGCATCACCGGTCAGACTGGGTCCGGTCCCTCTGCCCGCGGGGGTACAGACTCGATCGAGACACCGTATTGCGAAGTATTGAATTCTTGCTATTTTGCATAGTGTGAGTATGCTTGGCATTGAGGGGTCATAGAAACACGAATCAAATAGAGGAAGCCGCACCGACTTCTTTGGGAAGCTGCAAAAACCGTTATAAGCCTTGCCTAAAATTACATAAAGCAAGGCGAACAACTACATGTCTTGTAGTTCACCAAAGGTCTAGATTAGGGGACGAGTAGGGGCAAAGTAGTGCACAACCCCCCCCCACCCCCCCCCCCACCCCCCCCCCCCCCCCGATCTAGCGGCCT
>SNQN01000842.1:36440-48419 GCA_008642245.1 Bassia scoparia | reverse complement strand
TCTAGATTAAGGGGACGAAGTAAGGGCAAAGTAGTGATACGACACCGCCTCTACTAGCTCTCATTGCAAATTCACCAATTGGAAAGAAAGAAAATAAGAGGTTTATTTACATGTTAATTGATTTCTAATAATTTATTTGTCAATATTATATGATTTAAAACGATAAAAACACGCAAAAATCAATGAATAATTAAAGAAAAGAGAAGAAGAAAAGAGTTTCTATGAGTTTTATGGCCTCATAGGTTATACGAACAATGCGTGGTCGAACAATCCTCGAACGATTGCTTCGAATGCCTTGATCTCTTGATTCGAATGTGTTTTTGAGTATGTATTGAATTTTCAAGAGTTTCTTTGAAGAGAGAGAGAGAATGTGAAGTGTATGGAGTGCGTATGTGTTGAAATGAGCCGTGGGTGCTTGTATTTATAGGAAAATCGAGCTTAAGGACCAAGGAACTGGGCGTAATTACGCCCGGCTAGGTATTACGCCCAAGATTTCTTGCCCTCTTTGCTTGATTTTCCTTGCCTTTTTTAGCTTATACGTATAACACTTGGGTGCGACCCTGAAGCTCCCGAAATGATCCGTTTTGCTCGGGTACGCATTTTTGCTTCGGAAATTCGTAACTAATTTCCCACAACTCCAATAATTATGCAAAAAATATTCATAAAATTCCCTGTAAAAATAGTGTGTTTTGTTACAATTTCATGAATTTAGGAATTTCTTGCATAATTTAATTAATTATCACAAAATTAATTTACTATTGAAAATTCTAAAAATTGCTAAAAATGCTTAGAAAAATTCAAAAAAAATCCTAAAAATTCTAGAAAAACGCCCAAAAATAAGTTAAAATCATTTTGATCAAAGAGAGTGAGGGAGTTCGAAGAGAGAGAGAGCGTGTGAGAGTTTGAAGCGTATGAAATACGGTTTGTGAATTGAGAATGATGAAAAAATAAAAAAACAACTAGCGACCGACTAATCGGTCGCTAATAGCGACCGATTTGCAAATCGATCGCTATTATCGACCGATCAGTGGGTCGCTAATTATATACCACCAAGGGAGGGAACCCAATTTTCCCACTCCGCCAAAATTTTGAATTAGCGACCGTTTTCAGTCGCTAATAGTGACCAATTAAAAATCAGTCGCTAAAAGCGGTCGCCCGAAGCCAAATTTCTAGTTGTGTGAAATTAAAACTTATTTTTAAGGGTGCTTTGGGCAAGGAAAGGTGTTTTTGCTTTGCAAATCGAGAGTCAAGAGTATTGTTTATGGCAGTAGTTGTTTGGAATTGGACCAATTGCATTGTGGAATAGTTTTATCATTGGCCTTTATGGTGGGACAAATGTAGGTATCTATAGAAGCCCCTCCACTATGGTTGTGTCTGTAGAGATGTAGATCTCGTAAGACATCAGTCAAAGTGCTCGATACCTGCAAAACAAAGGTWAGTTTTACCTGCACCTGTGGGTGTATAAGCTTTCGGAAGCTCCTCGTTCCTCCAGCTTGATCTTGAAATCGAAATGCCTCCAAAAGTACATCAGGTTCGACAATTGGTCAAGCATGCAAGTATAGTGTGACAATCTACACTACTAGAATTTCGCCTAAGGCCGACCGAAAATATCGACCGAAATAAAATCGGTCGGTAACACCGACCGACCCCGACCGATTGCGGTCGGTGTAATTTACCGACCGAAACATCGGTCGGTATTACCGACCGATTTTAAATTCGGTCGGTGTACCGATCGAAACATCGGTCGGTAAATCAATGATTTTTCCCACCCAAAGCTTTCCCTCCATTAGCACGAAATAATAAAAATTAAAAAAATAAAAAAAGATTATCGACCTAAAAATCGGTCTGTGTACCGACCGATATTTCGGTCGGTAATAATTTTTTTTATTTTTTTTTCGAATTAAAGCTCATGCACCTAAAACTCTCAAATTACTCGTCAAACACAAAACACCTCTCTCTCTCTCCTTCTCCCTCACACACCCCTTCACATTCTCTCTCCTCACGCTAACCCTTATTTCCCATCTCTCATCTCTCTCCTCACAAAATCCTCACAATTTACCCAAATTCTTCCCTCTTTTTCTCACACATGGTGTCTGTGACTACTTCATTTTATTTCACATTTAAACCCAACAATCTGGGTCTATTTTTCGGAAAGTATGGGGTTTAGGGTTCATAAACCACGAAAATTTGGGGTTTTTGGTTGAAATCTAGGGTTTTGGAGCTTTTGGAGTCGAATTTTTTTGGGCATCTTAGGCTTTGAGGTGCGTTACTTTGTATGAATTCTTTGATTTTTGCTGAGTTTGATATTGTTTTGTTGAATTGTTTGCGACTTGTTGTAAGATCTGTTACTTCTTGTTTTTGTAGTACTAGATCTGTGCTTCATCTGGCTTCGTAATTTCTTATTTGTGTTTGTGTGTGTTGTTTCAAATTACTTGTCATATTCTCTTTTGGCATCTATTCATAAACTGATTTGTTGCTCATTACTCATATGATAATTGGTTTGTTTTCTCACTTTCAATTCGTCTTTTTTTTTTATTGTGGAACTATAATTATTAATTCTCCAAACTTTGATTCAATGTAAGTGCACACAATTTAGCTGGGCAATTATTATTAGTATTATTATTCCCTTCATTATTATATACGCAAAATTAATTATGGCATATTAGGATGCTAAAGTGTAGTAATGGATTAAGACATAAAGAGTATTGAGTCTAATTAGATAAGCTTGTACAGTGGATTGATGAGATATTTTGTTATATGCGACTTAGCTTCCTGAACAAAATTACAGGATGGAACAAAAGTGCAACTAAAATCAATGACAGACAGGCAAGTTGTTAGTGCAGAGAATGGTGGAGGTCTGTTTTAGTTGGCTAACAGAACTTCCTGCATCAGATTGGGAATCCTTTAAGTAGCAAGCTTAACTTTGGTTGCGAGCTGAGGTTATTTGATCAAACTAATACTATTGCACTAATTTAATTTCATGACAAAATAGTTATGAGAAGATCGACGGAGGACACATTACTTTCGGGTGTTTCAACAATCTATTTGCTGGTGTACAGTCCAGTGAAAGCGAAGGCATCACTGATAGCAGTTGTCACAACAGCCAGTTCTCCTGAAGAAACCGAATGGTTTAGGCTTATAAGGGAGTCCCATGATTACAATATTACTCGTTGCGTATTCAAGCCCCACTGCTTTTTTCTAACAGGTTTTACTCAAACTCAACTTTAATTTTCTCACGAGTCATATATAGTTGGTAGTAGAATTAATTGTGTATTGAATTAATTTGTGATCGTTTAATAAAATCCCAGGCTGATATGATCCTGATGTGAAATAAAATGATGTTATAGAACTGGACTAATTAACAAGTCAGGGTAAAACATAATCAACCAAGTCAAATAGTTGAGGAGGCATATCCATTTCCCCCTAACCTCTTTTGAAACTACACTATGTTGTTAAGACATTTGTAGTTTGAAGATCAGAAAGCGTGATGTTATATTGGAGATGCCCAGCTCTAGTCAGCAGCCCACTAAACATCACTCTCTACAGAATCCTATCTCTTGCATTTGTTAACCCCATCTGCTTTTGTGTCAATTATTTTGCACTGTATGGTCTTATTGTGTTTCTTTTTCTTCAATTCTTTTCTTTTTCTTTTCTTATTGTGTTTTGCTATTCAATTTATTTTAATTTATTATGGTCTTTGTTTTTTAAAAAATAAAATAAAATAAAAATAGAATTGTGATTAATATTTCACTTTGATATGCTGATTTATCTAATACTCACTTTTTATGATTGCTTATTGTATTATCCTCAGTACAACATGCAAGAAGGCTTTGAAGGAAATCCTATAGCCGGTAACATGAAAAAGGGCTCAAGGATCTTTGCCATTCTTGCAGTGCAGATACTCTGTGTCCTTCTAAGTTTACCAAGTAGAACTGCTCACTTAGACTCTTCATTTCTGTGACCTCATCACTGGCAAATTGCCTTTAATTTTGCTCACTTAGACATCTTACTCGTCTTGCGCACTCTAGACTCTCCGGATGCATAAAGCAATCCTCGAGACCCCCAAGGTGTTCTGCCCAMAWTGACATTCGATATCCATTGGAAGCTAAATTAATTAAATTAGTTACCATTACATTATAAGCGAAAGTAGATTAGTGTCAAGAATATTAGATCCTCCTCAAATTAACAGTGAAAAATTAAGGTTTAGCTGAACAACAGTAGCAATAAATACATTAATCTATAAATTAGATGATTATCTAGTTTAGCCTTTTCTAGTCTCTGAATGTGTTACTTGCTTAAACTAACCCCTTATTGTTAATTAAGCAGGTTGATTATCTGCCTTTGAGCGCAAACTATACAATTAGCTAGGACAACCTGTATGCTCATCAATATCTATCATATTGTAGTTTTTATTAGCAAGCTTACCTGTCCAAGTGGATTATGTTGTTGTTTAGCCCAGGTATAGTGTGGCTGATATGCACCCATCGCGATTTCAGTGTCCCTAGTACCTTCCATAGATCGTTGATTGATGTTTGCAGAACCAATGATGACATATTCTTCATCCACTATCATTCCTTTATTTTTTATTTGGTTTAATTTCAATGCCTATAGAAAATTTTCAATTAGCCCCTCGTTCACCCTGGTAAGTAASCCAATGCCCACTTCACTACCACTCTGATCACATAATTTCTAGCAACAAACCAACAACTAAGACATGATGTTCTGTTGCATGCTAATTCTTTTGAATGTTGTTTTTGACAACTGTTTGTGATGCTAATGCAGAATTAACAGACCAGCTGCTGAAAAGCAACGACGATTTCGTTTGGCCTATTGATGTTCCACTCACCGGGAAATTAATCATTGATGTTGAATTTCTAGACTTGAAGATTTCATCACCCCAAGTAAGCACATATATATCTTACTGCAAYTGGTAACTAAATCAAACATGACTCTCTTATAATATACAGTAAACAACTTCATATAAAAATGTAGTAGTGAATTAGTATAATCCTAAATGACTTGGAATTATTTGCAAGTTATAATTAATGGAAATTGATAATGATAATCAAAAGTATAAAAAAGAGTGATTAACTGTAGTAGTACTAGTTATCTGAAATGTTAAACAATGAAACTGCAGGGTGGAGAGCCTTATTCTATCTGGGCAGAAGGGTCAAGCAACAAGAGGTCTAACAGCGCAGCCCTCAGCAGCCTGAGACGAATACTGACAGAGGGCATCTACACGGATATCACGATCAGCACGTCTAATGGATGTGTTGGGGCTCACAGGGCAGTTTTAGCTTCACGATCATTTATTTTTTGTTTTACAGTAGATTCAATTGAGATGTAAAATACTAAAATGTGATGTATTTTTTCTTTTAGTAAATAAATATTTTGTTTTTGGTTGGCAGAAACCAGCTTGAAAGCTGGTTTTTGTGCTTTTTTTTAATTGCATGTTCAAATATTACTGACCGATTATTCGGTCGGTAATGGCCACTATTTTTTTTTTAAAAATGGAGCCATTTACCAACCGATTATTCGGTCGGACTGACCGATTATTCGGTCGGTAATGGCCACTAAAAAATAAAAAAAAAATGGAGCCATTTACCGACCGATTATTCGGTCGGTAATGGCCACTAAAAAACTTTTWAAAAAAGTGGAGCCATTTACCGATCGATTAATCGGTCGGTAAATGCCTCCATGGCTCTTCAATTTTTGAGGGAAAAGGCCATTTACCGACCGATTTATAATCGGTCGGTGTACGGACCGATGAATCGGTCGGTAAATGGCCTTTTCCCTTCATTTTTTGGTCGAATTTTATTGGTCGGGAATCGGTCGGTAATCGGTCGGTAAACCCTTACGGACCGATATTCGGTCGGTAAGGATTACCGACCGACATTTGGTCGGTAATCTTTGGATTACCGACGATTGTGATTCCGACAACTCTTTCCGACCGATTTTCGGTCGGTAACCCCTGTTACCGACCGAAAATCGGTCGGTAAGTGYGGTCGGCTGAAGCCAATTTTGTTGTTGTGCAAGATGACACATATTTATGTGCATATGCAATCCCACAAAGGTGAGTTTAAGATTTGAATATGATGGATTTGGGATAGAAATGGAATAGAATCTTGCAAGAATCGCAATCTTACAAGATGGAATGGAGACCTACTACAATCGTAATGTTGTAGGTAGAATAAATCTTCCAATGATCGCAACATTGAAAGATGGAAYGCAGAAGTAGGGACGGAACGTAGATGGGGATCTTGCAATGATCACAACATTACAAGATGGAATGCAGACCTACAACAATCGCAATGTTGTAAATAGAAGTGGAATTAGAAATGAAAAGTCTTGCAAAAATTGCAACTTGCAAGACAGGACGTAGTCCCACAACAATCGCAATGTTGTAAGTAGAATTGAAATTAAATTGAAAAGTCTTATAAGGATCGCAACTTGCAAGATAGAACGCAGACTTACAACAATCGCAATGCTGTAAGTAGAATTGAAATTGAATTGAAATCTTACAAGAATTGCAATTTCTAAGATGGAATGCAGACCTACAACAATCGCAATGTTGTAAGTAGAATTGAAATTGACTTGAAATCTTACCAGAATCGTAACTTGCAAGATGGAACGCAGACCTACAACAATCGCAATGTTATACGTAGAATTGAAATTGAATTAAAATCTTACAAGAATCGCAACTTGCAAGATGGAACATAGACCTACAACAATCGCAGTGTTGTAAGTATAATTGAATTAGAAAGTAGAAATCTTACAAGAATCGCAACTTGCAAGATAGAACGCAGACCTACAACAATCGCAATGTTGTAAGAAGAATTGAATTGGAAATAGAAAGTCTTACAAGGAGCGCAACTTGCAAGATAGAGCGCATACCTACAACAATCGCAATGTTGTAAGTAGATTTGAATTGGAAATAGGAATCGTACAAGAATCACAACTTGCAAGATGGAACACAGACCTACAACAATCGCAATGTTATAAGTAGAAGTGAATTGAATTGAAAAGTCTTATAAGGATTGCGACTTGCAAGATAGAATAAAGACCTACAACAATCGCAATGCTGTAAGTAGATTTGAAGTTGAAAATAGAAATCTTACAAGAATCGCAACTTGCATGATGGAACGCAGACYTACAACAATCGCAATGTTGTAGGTAGAAGTTGAAGTTAGATTAGAGAGATGACTCAATGCTTAGTCATGGAGGTAGCTTGACTTTGAACTTTGAGTTTGACATTGACCTTGAATTTGGATTTTGACTCTGGATTTGATTTTTGACTTAGGGTTGACTCGAGGGAGACTAAGACCGAGGCCTATGAGTGAAGTTTCCTATGCCTAGACAAGAGTGTGACCTTGAAATTGATGTTTGACCTTGAGGTTGGAATTTGATGAGCTAGCCATAGGAGAGGCTTAACTGGACTTTGATTATGAGACCATGGACTTGACCCACTTGAGGTAGCTTGTATAATGAATAGAGCCTCCCAACTTGATATTGACATGGGAACTAAGCYTCCTTTATTTATTGAGTCAAAAGAGTCTAAATAACGGGTCAATTGAAGAATGGGAATAAGTTCGAAAAAATAGAAAGGTTGAATTTTGAGACTAAGGGTCGACACAAATGTGAGGCTGACACGGTTGGTCTTGAGATGCTGGATCGAAAGTGAGTCTATGTCAGGATCTAAACTAAGAGGGGCATTTTSRAAATCTAAAGAATCGAACCACTCATTGAGATGAACATCGATTTGTTTTTATTAATTTGGTTGAACCTCGAGGTGAGGCTACCTATGTATCTTTGCGGAATTAGACCGATCGTAGTTTGTGAGGTCGTATGTGTATGTGATGGACAATGCTCTTTTGGAGAGGACTTTTGAGTTTGTAATGTAGGCTTAGGTTTGAGGGTTTGAGGCTTCAGTTTTAATTTAATTTTTTTTTTKCACTGGATTTTGACAAGCTTTTGATTTTGAAAACTTAACAATTGAACTTGTGGTTTTGAATTGACTTTGCACTTGATTCCGACTTTAGCTTTTGAGGCTTTGAGTTGAGCTTTGAAATTTGGTTTGAACTTTGCTTATCAGTGTTTGGTATTTGAATGGTATTTTGATGTGTGTATGAAAGAAAATGGCTAGTAAGCTCAAAGGGGTTGCAATGGATGTTTGTTTGTTTGTAGAAGGTGAATGGAGGGGAAAGGATTATTTTGTGGAGCTATGAAAGAGGGCTTCTCGAGCATGTCCATTTTGATTTTGAATTTTTTTTTTTTTTTGCTTTTTTTCGAGGTCATTGAGTGGTAAGAGTCTCATCATCGAATTTAAAATATTAGAACTTGGACTTGAGAAGAGAAGAGTCCATTTTATTGTGATGTTTAATTTGAAGAGTGTGGAGGCTTAATGAGATGAAGACTATCCTAATTGACATAGACTCAAATATGGAAGAAAAGAAGGGGACATTGYGGCTAGGATTGGGACTCTTGTTGACTCATTTTAAGGAGACTTTGYCTTAATCTTGTAACTTGTCATGGTCAATGGTCTCAACTCCCTTGCAACGAGCTCGCCTTGATGCTGTGAACCTTGTTTACCAAAGACACAGAAGGTCCACTTGACTCTTGGGAAGGCTATTTGACTTGTGGGTTGGATTTGGGTYAGGCCATTTGACTTGTGGGTTGGCTCTGGGTTAGACTCTGGCTTGAACCTCTATCTGGTTTGAGGCATCAAAACCTATTAGACTTGAACTTGACATTGATTTGAGACTGGACCTAACTTGAACCTCTATCTGAGTTGAGGTGCTTAGACTTAGACTCAATTTGACTTGAGTGTTGGGCTTGATTCTGCTAGTACCTCGATCGGGTTTGAAGTACTAAGAGGTTTTGGACTGGAATTGGACTTGACTTTTGGGCTAGACTTGACATGGACTAGTACCTTTGTCTTGATTAAGGTACAAAGACTCACTAGACTTGCATTTAGACTCGGGATTCTGTTTGGACTGGACTGGACAAAGACCTCRGTCTGTTTTGAGGTGTTTGGGCTGGACTCGAGCTAGACCTGAGTTGGACTGGACTCTAGAATAGACAGACTTAGCATTGTGTCACCATTGAGCTTTTTGATGTGGACTTGAATGTGGAATGGAAGATGATCGATTTTGAATGTGGACTGGAATTGGAGATGGAGAATTTGTGGATTGAGACTATAGATGTGGCCCATGAATGTAGAGACCAATTTTAGTGGAATTTGAAGTGGAATTTAGTTTGAATGGAATATGGATCATGGACTAGAAATAGACATGGATCATGGGCCACAGACTTGAAAGAAGTGAGACGGACTTGCATATGCACATGTAGACACATAAAGTATATCAACATAACAAATGCAACCTAGAGTCTCCTACGGTAAGTCAAGGGTGTCTAAAAGGGTCCCATGATGATTGGCTTAGAACGGTCCTTAACACATCAGGCACACGTCATGGTGGGGATGGGCAACAAACTTAAGAGTTGGTTACATAGGTAGTGCACCAGCGCCAATCTTAAGTGAGCCCCTCAGTCTATCTTGAGTGTAGAACACACCCATATGAGACGTGTTGCCTAGAAAGCGGATACTTAGTGCCAACGAACTAAGTATCGCGTAATGCAAGATGCCTAGTACCACATGTTCAATATTACATCGGTGAATTGGCAAGACTTTTCGAGTTTCATTCACTTGTTCAATAGGGTTTAAAACCCCAAAGAACTCCCCAGTGAAGTCGCCAAAAAATTGTACGGGTGTGGGGCGTCACCGGGCAGGACTGGGTTCGATCCCTCTACCCCGCAGGGTACAGCCTCGGTCGAGACACCGTATTGCGAAGAATTAAATTCTTGCTATTTTGCATAGTGTGAGTATGCTTGGCATTGAGGGACATAGAAACTCAAAATCGAATAGAGGAAGTCGCCACCGCACTTCTTTTAGGAAGCTGCGGAACCCGTTTTAAGCCTTGCCTATAATTTCATAAAGCACGCAAGGACTCCATGTTTGGGTAGTGCACCAAAGGTCTAGATTAGGGGACGAGGTATGGGCGAAGTAGCGCACACACCCCCCCCCCCCGCGCATCTAGGCGCCTCTACTAGGTCTCATTGCAAATTCACAACAATTGTAATGTATGTATTGATCTTTAGTTGTTACTAGGCGAGTAGATTAATACATGTAAGACTATTAATTGTTGTCACTTTGAATTAGGTCAAGATTCAAGGATCCTAAACCGTATGTCCATAATTATCTTATTAGGCGTTACAATCAATTAATAGGTCTTTAATTAACAAGATCAATGGTGATTGGAGAAAGTATATACAAGACTATGAATAAGAATATACAAGGAGGAAGAAAGAAGAGACTTACCTTGTATCGCTATACAACATAAGAAAAAAGGTAAAAACAATAGTTAGATTTGAAATTGAAATCGCCTCCAGATCGCTATTTACATAGGAAAATCAAAGAAAATATTAGTAATGACAATTATATTGAAATCGAATTGAAAAGAAAGAAAATAAGAGGTTTATTTACATGTTAATTGATGTCTAATAGTTTATTAGTCAATATTATATGATTTAAAGTGATAAAAACAAGCAAAAATAAAAGAATAATTAAATAGAAGAGAAGAAGGAGAGAGTTTCTATGAGTTTTGTGGCCTCATAGGTTATACCAGCAATGCGTGGTCAAACAATCCTCGAACGATTGCTTTGAATGCCTTGATCTCTTGATTTGAATGTGTATTGAATGTGTATTGAATTTGAAAAAGTTTCTTTGAGAGTTTTTTGAAGAGAGGGAGAGAGTATGGACGAGAGAGAGAGAGAGAGAAAGAGAGAGAGAGAATATCAAGTGTATGGAGTGCGTATGTGTTGAAATGAGCTGTGGGTGCTTGTATTTATAGGAAAATCGAGCTTGGAGAGCAAGGAACTAGACGTCATTACGCCTAGTTGGGTGCTCTTGGGCGTAATTACGCACAAGATCTCTTGCCCTCTTTGCTTGATTTTCCTTGCCTTTTTTTAGCTTATACATATAAGAATAAAATCAGATTAAAATATGATTTGATTTTATTTGATTGCGAAATTTTGCAACAAAATCATTGATTGATTTGGGGAGATATTCTTGTGGGCCCCACACTCGAGTGCAGCCTCGAAGCTCCCTAAATGAGCCGTTTCGCTCGGGTGCGTGTTTTTGCTTCGGAAATTCATAATTTATTTTTCTTCACTCAAAAAATTATGCAAAAATATTCATAAAATTTCTTGTAAAAAATAGTGTGTTGTGTTAAACTTTCATGAATTTTGGAATTTTTTTCATAATTTAATTATTTATCGTAAAATTAGTTAAATTGATGAAAATTTCGAAAATTGCTAAAAATGCTTAGAAAAACTCAGAAAAATTCCAAAAAATTCAAGAAAAATGTCTAAAAATATGTTAAAATCATTTTGAAATTAAAACTTATTTTTAATGGTGCTTTGGGCAAGAAAAGGTGYTTTGGCTTTGCAAATCGAGATKCWAGAGCATTGTTTAAGGCAGTTGTTCTTTGGAATTGGACCAATTGCATTGTGGTATAGTTTTATCATTGGCCTTCATGGAGGGACAAATATAGGTATCTACAATCATTTCCTAGAGATTTCCTAGAATTAAGTTCAATGCCAGTCATCAAAAACGCAAATCAATGTCAAAATCCAATGCAAATCCAAAGCTCAAAGCCCAAATCAAATAAAAAAGCAAAAGTCGAAAAAGCACACTGCGCACCGTGGGTCACTCCATGATCRTCGAGCCTTTTTCCACCCTCAAACCACAGCCTCACATTACAACCACAAAAGCCCTCTCACACGAGGCATTGTCCAAATCATCATCAAGAACTACGACGGTCTGATTCCAAAAGGATACATAAGAAGCCTCTTCTCGAGGTCCGACCCAATAACTCAATAACATTCAGAGGTCCACCCTCCAAGTTGGTTTGATTCTCTTAA
>SNQN01000842.1:0-33975 GCA_008642245.1 Bassia scoparia | reverse complement strand
GGCTAGAGCACAAATTCCTAGTGAGCATCCGACAATAGACTCGAGCTTGAACCTACATCATCTAGCCAACCACATAATTCCCCTTTACTTACCCTTTGTACAAATTAAGCCTTGTCTTTTCTTGAACCTTTAGCCTATTCTTTTCAACTTAGGGGCTCTCTATCTTTTTCTTAGGCTTATCACTCTGTAGCAATCATCATGCATCCTCCTCTAAAGCATTACATTGCACATTTTCTCATGTTCCTCCTCGTGCGACATTCAGCTCAAGTCACCGATTTGGGCAAATCAAATCACATCCCAAATTCTTACCAGTTCCCTTTACCGATTAACAGTGGATTGTGAGAACAGGTGGTGGAGCTATTAGGGTCGACTGGGTGTGACTTCAGGCTGTTGTGAATCCGACATGTCGTACACAAGCAAACGGTGCGTGGCCTGGCATTGGGAAAGACGGTGTGTGATGGGAGGGCGAAGTAAACAGGAATGGGTGTTCGATTGTCCTTCGCTGAACTAAGGGAAGGCTAGATCTGCACTGGAAAGTGTAGATTTAGCCAAACATGTAGTAGAATGAAGTGGATGCCCCCCCACGTAGTCTGGTCGACGGAAGTTTACCATATAAAATTATTTCTTACATTACAAAAGAGATCTTATAAAGGTACAGCGAGTGATAATGCGGAGAGATGTCGGGTTTATTATTATTATTATTATTATTATTATTATTATTATTATTATTATTATTATTATTATTATTATTATTATTATTATTATTATTATTAGGGAAATTCTATGGCATACCCCTGAGGTTTTGCTCTTTCCAAGGTATACCCCTTTAATTACTTTTGTCCAAAGTATACCCCCGAGTTTCAATAACCTTCCATATTAAACCCTTAATAGTTAAATTAAATTTCACCATGGTTAAATTTAATTTTTTAAAAAMTAAAAAAACCCACCACCACCCACACTATCCACCCCACCCCCACTCTACCTTTCACCCACCACCCATGCCTCCTGCTCAGTCGCCACCCTCTCCACCTCCTTTGTCGCCATCTAACCACCCTTACCACCCCCTCCGTCGCCACTTAGCCACCTTCACCATTCCCTCCATCTCAGCCACCCTCGTCACCCCCAAACCCTAGCCACCTTCGAACCTAATTCGAATCCCACCACCTAGATTCGCTCACGACCCAAATTCGAAACCCACCACCCAGATTCGGTCATGACCCTCACGACCCCAACCTGAGTACCAACACGAACCCCCCACGCCCCACCCACCCCCTTTGACGCAAACTCAATTTGAACCACCCACCAAATTCAATTTTCAAATCTCAAATCCCCTTTCTAATCACCAATTAATTGTCAAATTCAATCAATTGTTAAGTCTCAGTATGAATTTTCGAAGCAATTGTTGAAATCAATTTGGGAATTGGAGTTCTAATTGATGGTTTGAAGGGTTAAAGGTGGGAGGCAAGTGAGGGTGGTGACGGTTTTATAATTCTGGGTTAGTGGTTTGTTCGAGTGAGGGTGGTGGTGGGCAGCAAGTGTAGTCAAGGCGGCAAAGGTGGGTCATAAACCACCATTCAAACAAGAGAAAACACGACAATACTAACCACTCTAATCTTCTCTCAAGGCATTATCATGATCATGGCTTTTTAAGATGTGAAAAGATGACATCAATCACTCATAGACAAAGCATGGATAGGAATCTAACACAAATATTAACCTTGATCAAGGGTTAACAAAGTGCTCACAACACTCAAATACAACTTTCCCCTTTATTTAAATTAGTTGGCAAGACAAAACCCCAAATTAATTAGAAACCTCCATAACACAAACCCGAGAAAAAGAACTACTCACTCATCATGGTGATTAAAGCATAAAAACATGTGAAAACCGTAATTATAACACTAAACATTATTAACTACTCAAAACAACAATTAACAAACATGAACTAACATCAACTACTAAAACTAGAACCAAGTAGCAATAAACGAAAAACAAACAAGAAAGTAAGGAAGAGAATGATACCAAAAACCTTGAATTGATTGATTGAAATGAATGTATGACTACAAGTTTTCTAGAACTAGCAGTTTCTTTCTCTAAAACTAAGCAATATTTGTCCAAAAGTGTAAAAAGCTACAGTACTGAAGGGGTAAGGAGTAATAAATGACCTATGAGTATTTATACATAGAGCTCAATGGGCCAGAATTACAAGCAAAGCCCAAAAAGAAAAACCGGAATTGTGGTTGCTCAGAGGTTTGTGTCAGATGTGGGCAACACGGGTGGTTTGAGCAGTGGAGTGGTGGAGTGGGAATAAGTGGTGAGAGGTGGCTTTTTTTCCTTTTAGTTTTTAATTTTTTATTTTTTTAAATATTAAATTTAACCATTTTTAGTTAAAGTTAATCATTAAGGGTATAATGTGAGAGGTTATTGAAGCTCGGGGTATACTTTGGACAAAAAAATTTGGAGGGGTATACCTTGGAAATGGCAAAACCTTAGGGGTATGCCATAGAATTTCCCTTATGATGATGATTATTATTATTATTATTATTATTATTATTATTATGATTATTATTATGATTATTATTATGATTATTATTATTATGATTATTATTATTATTATTATTATTATTATTATTATTATTATTATTATTATTATTATTATTATTATTATTATTATTATTATTATTATTATTATTATAATTATTATATTATTATTATATATTATTATTATTATATTGTATTAATTATTATTATGGGTATAACTTGAAATGGCAAAACCTTAGGGTAAGCCATAGAATTGCCCTTATGATTATTATTAATGTTGTTGTTGTTGTTGTTGTTTGACTCTAGGTGGCTGGACTTTTGTTTTTCTTTTTGCATATAGGGTTCATGCTAGCGTGACGACGTGCTACGTGCTAACGAAATAAYGATGCTCTCTCCTTAGGTTGCTCCTAGTTTTTCCTCTACAATGGCGAAGAAGAAAACCTCGAAGCTTAACCCTAGAGACCCTGAAGGATAGCAAGATTATGTTCTTTGTTCTTAGCGGCCTGCCAAGATTCCGGTGATTGGGAAATCGAAACCTAATTGGAAAATTAATTTGGAGGGTCTACCTAAGCTGGATTTTAGCGAGGATGAAATTGAGAAGTGTATACTCTCTCCGACGGCGTCGTAGGAGGAGTTGGTGTTGGGATCCCAACGGAAAGCCCAACTGTCGGTTTGGCTWTCKGTTTTGAAGTCGGCTGAAAATGGGGAGGAGTTGTCGACAAAACCACCTGCGAAGGGGCGTTCTGGTGAGCTATTGCAGTTGTCGGAAGCCAGGGGGGTGGTGGTGAGCTGACGAAGCCACCTGCGATTGGGGGTGAGTCTCTGCAGTCGTCGGCTGCCATTGGGGGTGGTGATGCATCTTTGTCAGGTGGTGGTTCTCTCGTGGTGAAAGGTAAACGACCTATACTTCAATTAATTGACTTGGATGTTTGTGATGAATTGGATTATTGGTCTCTAGGAGTTGCGTTTTGTGTCTTGGGTCTTAAACCCCATGTAAAAAACTTTCTTAGGAGTTTGCCAAAGAATGTGGGGCAAACAAAATGTTGACAAGGTGGTGCCGATTAAGAAAGKCTAATTTCTCATCCGATTTCTTAATCCAGAAACGAAAGAGAAGGCCCTCAATTCGCAGTACCTTCTTTTTGACAAACACCCTGTGTTAATGAAGCACTGGGAGGATGGGATTGAATTGAGGGATGATGATTTTGATTGTGTGCCTATTTGGGTTCGATTACCTAATTTGCCGCTTAAATATTGGGGAACGGGTTGTTTGGAGAAGATTGTGAGCATGATTGGTGTTCCTATTAAGCCTGATATTGGGGAACGGGTTGTTTGGAGAAGATTGTGAGCATTGCTTATGCTCGTTTTCTAGTTGAAATGACTTTGAATGGGGAGTTCCCGTTGTATATTGTTTTCATGAGTGAAAAAGGTGTTGAAGTAGAACAGGAGATCTCGTATGAGTGGATGCCTATGAAATGCTCGAAATGTGATAAATRGGGACATAAAGAGCAGGCTTGCAGAGTTCAACAGGTTTGGAGACCGAAATACCCTGACCCTACTGCAGCTGCTCCTACTGCAGTGGTTACTCAGGAGGTTCCTATTGCCAAGGTAGCGTGTCAAGTAAATCTGACTACAACCCCTACTGTGACTGTAGCCCCTACAGTGCCGACTGTTGCTCCTACGTCGATTGTGCAGAGTGCAGAACAGCCTGTGAAGGCAATTGACAGAGATGACCAGGAAGGTGGATGACAACTTGTAGTTTCAAAGTCTCGATTGAATCAATGTGGAAGATCTGTCGTAAGTACTCGGAATTCTATAGAGAAGTCTCATTTGTCTTCTGTTGGTGTGGTTGTGGCTCTTACTCCCTCTAAGGTGGAGGTTAGTGTCCTGGAATATGGATAATTTCTTTGTTTAGAATGTTCGGGGCTTAAATAGCCCTAGGAAGCAGGTAGAGGTTAAAAATACCTTGGTTGCTAATAAGAATGGTTTATGTGGTTTGTTGGAAACAAAAATTAAACATAAAATTTTTCCTAATATTCATCATTTTCTTTTCCAGAGTTGGTGCATCTCTACTAACTTTTCCTTGGTTAGTGGGGGTAGAATTTTGATTGCCAGGTTACCTGATTTCTTTCAAGTTACTATCCTTAGGGTTGAGGCTCAGTTTTTATGCATTTTAATTTTGTTAACAAGTCTATTGGGGGCTGCTTTGAGTGTACTGTTGTGTATGCTAGCAATGACTCGAAGGAGAGGCTTACTTTATGGTAGAGTCTGATGGAGATTAGTGCACTTATTTCTGGTCCCTGGATTCTTTGTGGGGACTTTAACTGCCCGTTGAACTTTGAGGACAGAATTGGGAGCAAGGTTCATCATTCTGAGGTCTCTTTGTTTAGAGATTGTGATAACTTCTGTGGGGTGGAGGATGTTGTGAAGCGAGGTTGTGCTTTCATGTGGACTAATATACGGGAAGGCTCTGGTAGAGTCTACTCCAGGATTGATAGAGCCTTGGTAAATGAGGCTTGGCAATTGGCGTTCCCTCAGTCTTTTGCTCATTTCATGCCAGAGAAATGGTTTKATCACACTCCTATGGTTGTGCATWTTTTGGATTTCTCCACTGTTCAGCGACGGTCTTTCAAATTTSTTGATTGTTGGGCTCACCATGATGGTTTCCTGGATATTGTTAGGAGTGTATGGAGTTGTCCTATGTTTGGAGTCAAGATGTATATTGTACTTAAGAAGCTCCATAAGCTTAAAAGTAGTCTGAGACAACTTCAAAGGGCAAATTATTCCTCTATTGAATAGGATTATTTTGAGATCAGGTCAAAGCTGGATGAGGTCCARCAGGAATTRCATGAAAATGTGTTTGATGTCCAATTGCAGGAACAGGAAGCTCAGTTGCTGGTGACCTATAAGAGGATTCAGGAGGCTTATTTTGCTACTTTAAAACAGAGATCTAAGATTGACTGGCTTCAATTTGGTGATGACAATACTACTTTTTTTCATAGAAGCTTTAAGAGGCAAGTGTTCAGGAAACACATTCTTTTAATCCAAAACTTGCATGGGGTTATCTGTGATCATCCTGATTCTATCAGAGATGCCTTTTTAGAGTACTATGCTAAGCTCTTGGGGACTGCTTATCTTGTGTTGCACAGCATTCATGATGGTGTGGTTAAAAAGGGGAACCTGATATCTTCCGAGCAGGCTTCTTTTCTTTCTACTCCTTTCTCAAGGGATGATGTCAAGAAGGTTATTTTTTCTATTCCTRGCATTAAAGCTACTGGTCCTGATGGCTATAATAGTACMTTTTTCAAGAAAGCTTGGCCTATTCTGGGTGATGATGTGATTGATGTTGTTCTCCAATTTTTCGACAATGGTAAGATGTTAAAGTAGTTGAACTGTACTACTTTTACCCTTGTTCCGAAGATTGCTCATCCTGTGTCTGTGCTTGATTTTCGACCAATAGCCTGCTGCAATGTGCTTTATAAATGCATCACTAAAATGATTTGTGGTAGGTTAAAAATGTTCTTGCCTAGTTTAGTTTCTCTTAACCAAACTGGCTTCATTGAAGGAAGGCAAATCATCCATAATATTTTCATCATTCAAGATGTTGTTGCTAAGTATTGAAGAAAGTCTTATCCGAGCTCTTGTATGTTGAAGGTTGATATCAGGAAAGCCTATGACTCAGTCAGTTGGGAGTTCTTGGATCACATGCTACAGGCCTTGCAGTTTCCTGATTCTTTTAGACATCTTATTATGGCTTGTGTGACCTTTCCTTCTTTCTCTGTCTGCATTAATGGTTCTTTAAAAGGTTTCTTCCTAGGAAAGAAGGGGCTACGGAAAGGGGACCCTATGTCTCCTCTTTTATTTGTCTTATGTATGGAATACTTGTCTAGACTACTGCATTCCTTGGCTGATTCTAAGCAGTTTAAATTCCATTCTAGATGTCGTGCTTTGAAGCTAAATCACCTTGTTTTTGCTGATGATTTGATCATGTTCTGTCATGGGGACACAGATTCCATTTCTCTTCTTCTGAGGTGACAGGCTACCTTTTTTGCTGCTTTTGGCCTGGTGGCCAATTCAGGGAAGTCCAATTTATATTGTTGTAATATGTCCCAACATGATCAGCAAGCAGTGGCTGATGCTTCTGGTTTCCAAGTTGAAAAGCTGCCTTTCAAATATCTTTGTGTAAATGTGAATAGTAGGAAATTGTCCAAGGATGACTGCCAGGTTCTTGTTGATAAAATTACTGCTAGAATTGCCTCTTGGAATAGTAGATCTTTGTCTTATAGCGGGAGAACTCAGTTGATCAATTCTGTCTTGCTTACCTTGCATACTTACTGGGCRTCAAACTTTATTATCCCAAAGTGTGTTTTGAAACAAGTTGAGGCTCTTTGCAACAACTATTTGTGGGATGGGAGGCTAATCTATTCTAGGCCATCTCACATTGCTTGGGATATTATTTGTCGTCCCAAGAAGGAAGGCGGTCTTGGAATTCATAACTGCTTTCTTTGGAATTTGGCTGCTATTGGTAAGTATGTGTGGAATATTGCTAATAAGCAGGATAGTCTTTGGCTCAGATGGATTTYTCATTTATATATGAAAGGCAAGCAATGGAAGAGGGTTCCTTGTCCAAATTCTGCTAATTGGACTTGGAAACWGATCTGGAAAGCTAAAGAGCATTTCAAACCTAGTTTTGTTGGTGATAAATGGAAAGCTAATCCTTTTGGTTATACTATGGCTAGTGGATATGCTTGGTTGAGAACTCCTGTAGATGAGGTTCCTTGGATTGCTTTTGTATTGAATAGCTTTAACATTCCCAAGCATAGATTTATTTGTTGGCTCATGATGTGGGGCAAACTCAGAACGTGGGACAAGTTATTTTCTTTGGGGATCATCACTGATGCAACCTGTCCTTTGTGTGGTGATGCTGATGAATCCATGGACCATTTAATTTTTTATTGTAATTTTAGCAGATAATGTTGCGCTATTTTTACTTATGTTGTGCAGATTCCCGTTGATTTCTCTTGCCTAGAAGCATGCAGAAATAGTRTGATTTCTTCTATGAATAGGTTTAGGACTCGTGTAATTTGGAGTTGGCTTGTTGGCATGTTGTATGTGATATGACAAGAGAGGAATAGCGTTGTCTGGCAGGGTCAAGTGCAGAGACCAGACTAYTGTATGCAGTGTTTACGGAAGGATTTAGCTTCTAGAATTAGGTTTTTTTTGCCTAGGAAAATAAGCTGCAATGATAGAAATTGGTGTATGAGTTACTTGTTGATTAGACTAGGCAGTTGTAGTTGCTGTAGCTAACTTGTGCACCCATCCTAGATGATGGCTTTAGTTTAGTCTTTGTTGCTTTTGCAGCTTTGTTTTGGAAGTTTGTCTTGCTTTTGTTTTGTTAGCTGCAGTTTTTGTATTATTCTTTGTGAGCAATAAAATCTTTTTTACCTTTTCAAAAAAAAAAAACGTGCTATGTGCTTTTAGACTAAGAACCCAAGCTTTGCATACATAACAAACAAGTCATTGAGTCTGTAACAGTCCTCATATAGCAAGGTGATCATTCCTTAGGCGTCGTAATGTCGAAGTGGTTGTAAACTAGAATYATTAGGCGTTACGTCTTTTTTTTTCAGTCATACAATTGTAAACGGACGTCGGACCTTTAAAATTCGCCTTCTAAAAAAAATAAAGAAAAGCAAAAAAAAACACCAAAAAAAAAACAAAAAAAAACGAAAAAAATAATGACAAAAAAAAAGTAAAAAATGAAAATAAAAGGCGAAAGGCAAATTTCCGACGTTCATGCACCTTTTACATTTTTGAGTCAGTCAATAGGCAAGGGAATGATCACCCCTAAGACATGCATTGCATTACAGGTTGATTCGACATGGAACTTAACTTTTGGTCCATGTGCAAATAGGGTAGGCACCAACGGTTGAGCTCGTAACACAGGGTTCGTTCCACGGTTCTCAAACAGCACTCCGCCAACCAACACCATTGCACTAATGGCCATATAAAACTCTCTCATCAACTAGGTTATGGCAAGGTTGGACTCATTCGACGTTCGAATCACTAAGCTAGAATTCGATGCGCTCGAATCTCTCATTGACAAAACCCCCGACACTCGGAAGAGTGATGAGCTCGAGTATAAGATGTTGAATGACCRAATCGCTGGCCTCGACAGACTTGTCACTGAGTTGGTCAACATAATTGACCCTCTCTCCAAGCGAATGCACTCTCTTGGGGAGGAATTTGAAACATTCAAAACAGGTAACAAGTGCAAGCCATGCTCAGACTCCGGGACCCCCGCCCTCAACCATTTAATCCAGTTTGATAATTCTGCAGCAATCTCATCAATGGAAGGGAGACCTATAAAAAACTTTAAGGGCAATGGGCATACCACCGAAGATTGCAAAGCGTTACGATCCTCAACACTAGAAAAAACAAGAGGTCGTCGCCCTCCTATACCTCCTAAAGTGACAAGGGAGGTCCTCCAAAGGCGCAAGTACTCCTGCCTTGGCTTTTCTGYTGCACGAGCATTTGAACACTTGAGTGCCAAAGGGGTCGTCAAACCCATGAAACCTACTCTTGATCCGGCTCCCGAAGAAAGACCTGTTTGGTGAACTCGAACAAATATTGCAGATATCATCAAAGTCGTGGCCATGATCTCGAAGGTTGCTTCACCTATAGGAACATTCTACAAGATGTGATCGATGCGAAGAACAAGTCAAAACGAAGGGGTCAATATTTACATGCTTGAAGAAAACGAAACTTCTTTCGACCCTTCCATCCTCATAACACCAATTCATCAAACAAGCCCGAAATCAGTTGCACTAACCGAAGGGCGTTTCAATACAGCATGAGGAAAGCATTCAGTCAATTTGGTTCCCCCTTCGTCAAGGGAAGTCTCGGATGCCTATCAACCCTCAAGTGACCCCATGACTTGTGACTRCTACAAGAGGGTCATGATCGGGAAGTCAAAGACAGGATCGGATGGTCTACCCTACCCTACAGGCAAAAACTTCCAAATGTGCAAATGGCAAATCCATAAGCCTCAAGATCACAATCAAAAGTCATTGGCCGACCTTCCAAATGACGTGCTCTACAAAATTTGGAAGCTATGAGATGTCAAATCTCTAGGCAGAAGCATGTGTGTATGTCGAGAATGGGTAAAGAAAATTATTCCTGAATTCGTTTGGGATCCTTACATCTTAAAGGTCTTCGAGAAATATTGCCTTAATGGTTTTTGGGGAAAACCACATAGAGAATACCTTGGGGATTATCGTGGAAACGCTCATTTCGAACTTCCACCAAAATTCCCTACATCATTCTTATTTTACTAAAATAAAACCACATGGTTCGAAGATTCTAACGACTGCAACTTTGTAGACAAGGATCCTGTCCGCACAAGAAAGGCATTTGCCCTAGATGACCTCGAAGTACAAGGTTTAGGACTCCTGTATGGCCAAGAAATCACCCCTCTAGCTGAACAAGAGGTTTTAATGGCAATGACCAAGGAAGAATTCGATCTCACCACTCTCATTGCACCGGTCGAAGGCTTGGTTCGTTCATGGTTAGCGCAAAACCGTGAAGATAACTACTCCAAGAGGCATGGTCATCAAGTGAACCATGGG
This sequence comes from Bassia scoparia, assembly GCA_008642245.1. Taxonomy (NCBI): domain Eukaryota; kingdom Viridiplantae; phylum Streptophyta; class Magnoliopsida; order Caryophyllales; family Amaranthaceae; genus Bassia; species Bassia scoparia. The sequence goes on along the minus strand of SNQN01000842.1, from coordinate 23,812 downwards.
CGAAGGACCAATGCTCGAGGATTCTGAATCTGAGACTGAGTCTGAGTCTATTGTCGTAGAAACTAGCTAGTCCTAGGGAGCGTCCTCTTGAGTTTGTCAAGGAGCCTAGTATCCCTCTTCCCCTTGTCAATCAAATCTCTTCGGAGACAAACTTATCTGTACTCTCTTCAGAGTTTCATAACATGCTCCTTTATGCTTACTCCTCTTCTCCTTCTTATGATTGCTTTAATTCACAACTCGAAAACAAACCAAACAACAGTGAGTTAATAAAGGCAGTGGAAGAGCACGAAAAGAAAACTTCCGTCATCGAGCAGACAGAAAAGGTAGACATCTCCGACAATGACACGCCGCAAAAGATAGAGATTGGTCTGACATCGTACAACACTGAAAGAGTTCCGGGATGTTTTTGCTTTGTCCTATGATAACATGCCAGGGGTTGATCCAGACATTGTACARCACAGAATTTYGCTCATAGAGGGGCTAAGCCTGTCAAACAAAAGCTCCGTCGCATGAAACCGGATGTTGCCCTTAACATTCGCTAGGAAGTCATCAAACAACGCATTGCAGGCTTCATTAAGGTCGTCAATTACCCTCATTGGATAGAACCTGTGGTTCCAGTACTTAAGAAAGATGGACGGGTTCGAATGTGTGTAGACACTCCATACTTAAACAAAGCAAGTCCGAAGGACGACTTCCCTCTACCACACATAAATGTTCTCGTAGACAACACAACAGATCATGCCTTGTTCACATTCATGAATGGATATGCGGGGTATAATCAAGTCAAAATAGCCGAAGACGACATGGAAAAGACAACCTTCACCACTCCGTGGAGGCTATACTACTACACTGTGATGCCTTTTGGTCTCAAAAATGTAGGCGCCAAATACCAACGAGCTGGCACTGCTCTACTTCATTACATGATACACAATGAAGTAGAGGTCTTTGTCGACAATATGATCGTCAAGTTAAAAGACCGTGAAGGACATACCCTTGCACTAAGGAAGTTCTTTCAGAGACTCCGACAATTCAACATGCGTCTCAATCCGCAAAAGTGCGCATTCGGAGTCACTTCAGGCAAGCTCCTAGGTTTTATCATCAGCTCTSGAGGCATCGAGATCGATCTAACGAAGATCAAAGCGATCATGTCACTTAGGCCAACGCAAATTGAAAAGGAAATCCGAGGGTTCTTGGGTGGACTCCAGTACATCAGCAGGTTCATATCCAAGCTCACAATGGTCTGTTAACCCATCTTCAAGAAACTGAAGAAAGGTGCACCCAAGAAATGAGATTATAGTTTACAACAAGCTTTCGACAGGATCATGCAAGACCTCACCAATCCTCCAGTGTTAGCTTCGGTTCGCCATGGGCATCCGTTACGGCTCTATCATACAACAACAAGCACCGCCGCTGGAGTAACGCTCGCTCAAGAAATCGAMGGCAAGGAAAACACTATCTACAACCTCAGCAAGAAGTTCATTCCATACGAGGAACGATACTCTGCCCTAGAGAAACTATGCTTGGCTTTAGTGTGGGCATCGCGAAAGCTTTGACATTACTTGCTCACATATGCCGTACACATTGTATGCAAAGAGGATCCTCTGATATACCTCTTTGAAAAGCCAGCAGTCAACTGACGCATGTCTAGATGGATGGTTATGCTCGCCGAATTTGACCTTAAGTTCGTGCCTCAAAAAGTCATCAAAGGTAGCATCGTCTCTGAGTTCTTAGCAGACTCTCCAAACGAAGTCCTTCTTGAGGACATTGACTTTCCAAACGAGGAACTTATGATGACCGAGGAAGGCAGTTGGTCGTTATACTTCGATGGTGCATCTAATCAGGGATGTGGAGTTGGAGTGCTTCTAATATCACCACAAGAGGAGCACACCCCAATTTCCGTCAATCCCGACTTCGACGTCACTAACAACGCCGTACAGTACAAAGCATGTATTCTAGGTTTGCAAGCTGCTGTTGCACTTAACATTAAGAGATTACAGGTATATGGTGATTTCTCACTCATCATAAACTAGATTTTAAGACGATGGAAGGTACGAAGTGAAAGCCTTGCTCCGCATCAGTCCTATCTTGAGAACATTGCATCCCAGGTAGACTAAGTCTAATACACTTACCTACGACGCGMAGACAATAAATTGGCAAATGCACTAGCAAAGCTCGCATCCATGGTGCGAATTCCGAGTTCAGTKACCCAAATGCCATTAGTCATTGAACGAAYGCAAGAACTAGCATACGTCTGCACTTTAGACGAAACGAATGAGGTGTCTAACCTCGATCCAGAAGAGCCATGGTASAAAGACATCAAGGACTACCTAGAAATTGGTGAATACCCTTCTAGTGCAACAAAAAAGCAAACAAGAGCTCTGAGGCTTCTAGCATCTCAATATCTACATCAAGGCGGAGAATTCTACAAGCGCCACTACAATGGTCTCCACCTACTTTGCATCACTCAAAAAATAAGCAAAACAATCATGGAGCACGTCCATGATGGAATTTGTGGCACCCACATGAATAGCAGGCTTCTGGCCTCTAAGATCATCAAGTTGGGGTATTATTGGACCACCATGGAAAGAGATTGCATACAATATATCCGTACGTGCGACACCTGCCAAAAATACTCCAATGCACAACATGTTCCTCCGTCTCTCCTATCCACATTTGATTCTCCGTGGCCTTTCTCTAGATGGGGAATAGACATAATAGGGAAGATTACCCCGCCCGGGCAAGGAGGTCATGAATTCATACTTGTGGCCATAGATTACTTCACAAAGTGGGTTGAAGCAGCATCATATGCTAAGCTCCAGGCTACTCGTGGAAAAATTCATCAAAAACAACATCATCTGTCGCTATGGAGTCCCTCACGAAATCATTAGTGACAATGGCACCCACTTTCAAGAAAAATGTGCAGATCTGATCGCCTAGTATAAAATTCAGCATCACAAGTCATCACCATGCAGGCCACAAGCCAATGGGGCAGTTGAAGCGGCTAACAAAAATCTCAAGATGATTATCTCTAAGATGACAGAGAATTATCGAGATCGGCCGCAAAAAGCTACACTTCGTTCTATGGGGTTACAAGACCTCTATTCGCACCTCAACGGGAGCTACTCCGTTCTCATTGGTCTACGGTGCCGAAGTTGTCCAACCGCTAGAATTGGAGGTCCCGTCTCTATGCATTGTCTTAAAGAGAAAGCTCCCAGAAGCAGAATAGGTAAGGGCGAGATTCGATGAGTTAACTTTGCTCGATGAAGAACGGCTAGCAGCCATGCATCATGTGCAACCATACCAAAAGAGGGTCAAATGGTACTTCAATCAGCGAGTAAAATCATGAGGCATCAAAGAAGGTGATTTGGTTCTTAAAGCACTTTGAAAAACTATCCTAGATCCACGAGGCAAATTTCATCCTAATTAGGCAGGTCCCTACATTGTCAAGAAGAACTTACAAAAAGGGACAGTTCAACTAATGAACACAAATGGCGATAATTTCTACAGCCTCACCAACTTAGATCATCTCAAGAAATACTGCGTCTAAGGCATACACGCGCACCGCGTCTCAGCAACACAATAACAATCGCTCTGGGGCTCGGCCACAATAACAAGTGCCCTACTTGTATTGGGATTAGCAAGTGAACAACAATCAAGTGGCAATTGGACAAAGTTTTCTTCAACATGCTCAAAGTAAAAACAATATATAAAAAGCAATGCAAGTTTGTAATTTATTACTACTTGTAATTAAAGTTGAGCAATTGCGATACAAAAGGAAACTTCACGCTCCAAAGTTCACTTATTACATGCAAAAGCGATTCGCAGGCCAATCAATTTATTAACTCATAAATAAAACAAACATTAAAACAAACAAGAGTTGTGGAAAAAAAAAAGCAATCACTCCTTCCTCTCCTTTTCTTCCTCCTTGGCATCATCCATCTTCGCACCCAAGCTCTCACTTTTAGGCTTCCTCACCTATTTGCGTCTCTTGGGTCTATCTTCTACAACAACCTTCCCTTTGCATTTAGCATCCCCTCCAAACATCTCTTTAGGCCCAAGTCTTCTTTCAGCAACATTTGAGTCAATCCTCATAGGAGGAAGTCTTTCAAGCCTACTCCAAACTGGCACCTTCTTAGGACCAAGTCTGTCCTTAGCAGAAACATCCCTAGACTTAGGGGTGAAACTAAAACGGTTTAAAACCGCAAACCGAACAAAACCAGACCGAACAAGGAATTTGGTGCGGTTTGGACTGAATTTTTTTTAAATTTAGATTTTCGGTTTGGAGTCGGTTTGAAGGTCAGAGAACCGAACTCCAAACCGTAAACCGAACTAATAATCTACGCAAGCTGGGCCATTACTTTGTTAAGGCCCAAAAGCCCCAAATAACACTAAAAATCTACGCAACCTAAAAAAACCCTAACACTTTCAAACTTTTGCCTCTTTCAACCTCCCTCTCAAATCTCAATCTCCCATTCTCCCTATCTCAGACTTCACTCACTTTAGTTGATCCTCCCTCTCAATTCTTAAATCTCAATCTCACTTAAGTCCTTCGCCTACTGCACGTCTTCCTTTACGGCTTCGCCTACCATCTCTCAATCTCACTAAAGGTATGCTCGAATGCTCGATTTCGTATTTTGCTAATTAAATTTTTGTTAATTATTTTGCTGATTTTTTTGTTAATTCGCCTACTCTCTATCTCTCTCAACTGATAATGATGGGGTGTTTGCTGTCTACATGGTAATGGTTTTAATTTTCTTGTGGTTGTTGTTAATATACTGCATTTTCCTTTATTTCATAGATGTCATCCACCATTGGTAATCCTACCAAAAAAGGTCAACATATTGAACTAGATGATGATGATGATGTGCAAGATGTTCTTGGCTCAGCATCCAAAAATAATGGTAATGGCAAGACAAAAAAGAAGAGAATGATAGATTGCTCAGAAGTATGGGAGCATTTTAAGAAAAAGGAAATTTCGGTTTGGTTTGGACTCAAAGTCAAAAAACCGGAATTTTCGGTTTGGTTTGGTTTGGACCGAACTAAATTTTGGTTTGGTTTTGGAGTGAAACTCTAGAAACCGAAATAATATGGTTTGGATTTGGAGTTGGTAATAAACCAAGTCGTACACCGAACGTTCATCCCTACCTAGACTTAGCAGCAGGGGTCTTAGTAGAGTCACAGTCTAGTCTCTTTCTCTTTCTATGGTCCTTCTACTCAGCACGTCTTGCCTTAGCATGGCCTATCACATCAGTGACATTCATCCAGACACGGTAATGAGCAGAAATCTTGTTGTCACCTCAAGCAAGTGGGGTCACCTCAAGTGTAGAATGGGATTCCTAGTATTTCTCCCACTTTATTGCATTGCCTGAATGCAAGCGCTTATCCTCAAGACGAACTATGTCAATAGCGGGAATAAGCTGAACTTTCTCGAATTGCCTCACCACCCTTGAAGGGAAATAAAAGGTCAACGCAGTCAAGCTTGCCACGCGCACATATGAAGACAAGCGAGTATGCAACATACTTCTAATACCCCAGCAAGGGACAGTCCACCGCACGAGAATACTACGGTCAACAAGGATAAGAATCCACTCATGCTGAGATTTGTTGACATGGACCCTCTTACGGGAAAAGAATCCCTTAGCAGAATATTAGACAAGATTCTAGGGCACCTCAACTATGCTCAAATGGTCCATCAGCCAAATTTCTTAAGGAACAGGAGCATGTGCAATATTTAGTCATCACATCGATAAACAAGCAATAATATTTGTATAAATGCACTATTTTACAAATATTCAGACAAAAATATTGTACCTGTAATAGAACGGGGAATCCAGACAAGGGCGCATGCGCATCCTTTTTAAGACGGTCGAGTATCATGAATAACTCCCCCGTGCACAACGGTAAAGGAGTACAACTAGCCTCGCATTGCTCGACAATAGATATGATGCTAGCATGACCAACATTCGACTTGCCATGGACAAACAAGAAACATGCGAACAAGCAAATCATATTTGCACATCTCTKATAAATTCTACGGCAAGAAGAATCACTAACAATATAGTCAACTAAAGCAAGCAAGTAAATTTCCCGACCATGCACTATGCGTTGTGAAACAATTGGACTGAGTCTCAAGCATCGCTCATATTCGTCAACAAAGTGATCACCAATATTAGGGATACAAGGGATACTTACAACAGGCCAGCAAATAATAGCACCAAGTTCCTCAGGCAAGGAAAAATTTCCCTGTCCCAAAGCTGAAAGCAATGCATCAGCGGGTCCCACAGGCTTATAGCAGCGTAAAGGAGGTTTGTATCAAGACTTACATACCTTAAAGTCAAGAGAACATTGTAATTCTGCCTTGCAAGGTCTTCCCTTTCACGAGCATCCAAGTTTCGAAGCACATCATTCAAAGCATTAGCAAAGTCTCACTCCATTTGATTTGTTGCAAGGTCCTCGATGTAATGAATTAAATGAAGTTTAAAGCAATGTAAGAGAGGTTTTTAAGCACTAAGGAGGCTAAAATGAATAAATTAGGGCGTGTATAAACCCCTATTTATAAGTAATTATGCTAAACAAACTTACCTAAAATCGAATTTCGAGAAAATTAGCTTGATTCTGGGCGTAATTACGCCTAGCCTGGGCACTATTACGCCTAGTTTGAGCTAATTTTGGGCGATTTTGCTCCTTGTAGTTGGTCCAACATAGGTCCTTCTCTACATTTTCAAGGAGGAATGAGCCGACATTCGCCCCAACAACGCAACGCAACATACACAACAACATAAGACGATCGACGTCGTCTTAGAAGTTTAAATACATGCATTGCATATAGTTARCAAGTTGGCTTTTCCAAATTGTAATCAAAGCTCGGCATTACAAAATGAGCTATGTCTAGAGTTCGTACAAAAGTCTAGGTGTATTTACACAAACACTCGAGTCTAAGCTAGAATCGCACTAGTAGAAAAATCATCAAAATAAAGCTTGGGTTATTTAGGGCTCAAAAGCTCGGGTTTTTAACCCCAGCTTTTGAGCTTGCAGCTTTTGACAAAAGTTGGGGTTTTTAGCTAAAAACCCCAGCTTTTGTGAAGTCAAAAGTTGGGGTTTTAGCTAAAAAACCCAGCTTTTGACTGCTATATATTAAAAAATTTAGCCCATGTTTTGTCTCTCATTTGTCTCTCATTGTATAATGAGAGACAAAACATGGGCTAATTTTTTTTTATTTTCACATATACATATAAATATAAATTTCCATTAAAATTTGGTAAAAAAAAATACAAATAAATGAGTATAAAATACACTCATTAAAATAACTTGTATATATATTGATGAGGTAAATGATTAGAGTACATTAAAAATTACATAAGAAATTTAATAATTAAATATCCAAATTAATCCATACAGAAACATAGATCTTTAAATCTTCAAATCATCATCTTGCCATCTTCAAATCATCTTCATCTTGCCATCCAGAGAAAAAAATTACAGTAAAAAACCTACATTTGAACAAATGTCAAATTACAGTAAAAAAAATTATATAAAAATGAAAAGAAGAAAAAACAAAGTAAATTAAAACCTCATATCAGAAAATGCAAACAACAAATAAAAAAATATATGTATCACTGAGATGAGTATATGACTACTAATTAATATGATAACCTTCATAATCCTTATACAAGCTATCTAGAAAACAACATATACAAGCTTATTGAGATGCTGCATTCAGAGCCTTTCTTACTGACAACATATGGAGATGTTGTTGTTTACTATGTAATTAGATATTAGACATGTCATTTTGTAAGCACATACATGAATATACATACATGAATATAAGTACTTTACATGGTTAGTTATAAACTTATAATTGGAAGCATTCCTTAGCTTGGTTTTGTAAAACAGTCAACGCTTTATTGTTTACTCATCTTTCTCTGTTGACAAAGATTCGTGTCCGCGTGTGAAAGYTGCTTGTATATTTAGGCTATAATCTGGTTTACTTGGAGCTTATACGGGACTATCTAATTTGTTAACAAATTGAATGACATTTATTTTTGCATCATTATATATATAACTCTATATATTATTAATTTAATTGGCTATATATATGTAAAGTATAGGTAGCATGCAGTTTTACCTCTCCTTGCGTTTCTTTAAGAATTTTGCAAGAGATGCTTTCCGAGCCTGAGGTACAGCTGCARCAGATTTAAGAGCAGCAGCCTCAACACAAGCATTTTATGATGTTGAAACTCCTGGAAGAGAAGCAATAGGCGTGGGMAAAGAAACGGAGCCTGAGAGTAAGAACGAATTTAATTAATTGCAACAAACATGTAATGAGCGAGCTAAGTACAAATAATAATACTAAAGAGGTAGAACATACAAGTGTTAATTAGGTAGATAGGTACCTTCTCAGAAGAAATGTTATCATACACACTAACTAATCCATTATAGAAGAGAGTCAATTGACAGGGACCGGCGGAGATACTAGGAGAACTCCTACAAATCAAACAACATTATTATTACTCCCTACTTATTATTTAAGTTTGAATACAATAATACTAGTGAAAATGCATGTTCTGCACTTCTCCCTCCCATATGGCTGGCATCAACATAAGTAGATGGTCACTCTGATCTTCGAATATTAGTCTTAGCTTCATTTACTGTTCATGTCCTTCCATGTAGGTCACACTACATATACATGTCCGAATTTTCACAGAAATCTTTGAGGTGATGTAGGATTTCACACATATCGACTATTCATTCCATGAAAACCTATCTTATAAATAGGAACTTGCATAAACGCCAATTGACCGAAAAGATTATTTTTCTAGGAAACAACTTGCACATTTGAATGTCAAACAAAAACGACCAAGCAATTCACCAATTTCCAATGATATCATACTGCCCTATTCAATCATAATCAAATGCTCATTAAGTAGTTAGAGATACAACTACAGTCATCATAAAAAGACAAAAATCAAATAGGAACTTAATTTTYAAACCAGGCTTAACACTCTCTCTGCTTCAAAGCAACCATATGAATAATAGAATTTGGGATAACTTGTGGCATCATATTCATATGCAAATAGAAGGCCACTTATTGGGGTTAAAAGAGCTTAAGGAGTCTGATGCTCGGTGCCAACTTTGATAACTTGTGGCATGATATGCAACGCAAAAATCATCACAAAATCGACCAAAAATTTGCATAAAAAACGTCAGAAATCCAACCTAGGATTCGTCAAAAATTCAAACTGTAATTCGCTGCAAATTCAACCTAAAATTCATCACAAATTCAACTTATAATTTGCCACATATTCAACCTAAACTTGAAACACAATTGCAACAAAATTAGGGCAGATCTACACAAAATCCAACGAAACTCAGCATTTCAACAAAATCCAAACAAATTACAAATACGTAAGAAATTCTATACAAAAATGCGGGGAAAAAGAGGAGAGAATAAGAATACCTTATAAAAGCGAAACCCAAAGAATGGGATTAAGAACAACCACAACGCAGCAACCTCGCGGCAAAGATGACGGTGTCGATTGGGGCGGCAACGCAACAATAGCAACAGGTCAGCAAGAGAACGGAGAGAGAGAGAGAGAGAGGTCGTCGCCTAGGGTGAAGTGAAAGAGGAGAAAGCGGTGAAAGAGGAGAGAGAAGTGAATGAGAGGTGAGAGGCGTGAATGAAGATCAGAGGAGAGAGATTAGAGTTAGGCATGAATTGGGGATTTTATTTTGGCCGTGAGTGCAAAGATGGGTTTGTTTTATTAATTTTTTTTTAATATAGTCAAAAGTTTTAATATAGTCAAAAGTTGGGGTTTTTGGAAAAAACCCCAAAGCTTTTGTTATTTTCCTAATTTTTTTGCCTCAAAGATGGGTTAAAAGCTGGGGTTATTTAAAAAAACCCGAGCTTTTGAGCTGTAGCTTTTGTCTATTTTTCTACTAGTGTCGAGTCAAGTTAAGCAAAAGTCAACAAATAAGTCTAAGTAGGTCTAAGCTAAATCTTAAAATCAACAAATGCAAAGCTAGGATCACCCCCCTTCCCTACAGGTGACAGGTACATCTASCTCTTGCAACACATCGAAAAGCCAAGTGACGCTAGCAACCGCAAGGCAAACTCATCCAGTAGCCCATCAGGGACAAATACTACAACAAAGGGTTCCTGGTACAGTAAACTAAGACGAGGGWCCAGGCTGAGAATGGGAAGTCGAAGCTTCACCCCGGTTAGGAACCAATCTCATCCGTGCATCGCCATCGTAATCAGCATCCTCATCGTCGCCCTAACGAACCTACAATGGATTTTCAAGTCAAAAATGGGTTCCTGACCCTAGAAAGCTTTGAAATTACSAGATTTGGTGCACTTACTAAGTCTCTTAGCTCAGCAACTAGCTCGACTCGGGGGGCTAGTCGCTCGTCAATGAAACACGCATAGGCGTCCTGACATCTGTCACAAAGCAGGAGATGGTACTCCACCGCCTCCCCATGACTCAAGTCGTTGGAAAGCATGGTAACCAACAGATCCTCATCCATCCAAGCACAAYAGGCTCGAAAAAGCTATGTTGCCTCACTACATGCTTCCCAAGGTACCAGATCTGCCCTTGAGGTCCCCAAAAGAGGCATCTCCTTTTAGCAAGCTCGACCGCTGCAGCGAGCCTCCTCGGTCTCGCATTCCCCACTCGCCACCATGGGCGCCACTCCACCTGCAGCAAAATATGGTTTAAAATTACAAGGCATTCAATGAAAACATATAAGTAAAAGGCAGCGAAACTCACCTCAGCTGGGTTCAGGCGGCGGAAAATCATCCTCGACTGCTAGAGCCCACTAGTCCAAGACGGAGTGTCTCGAGGTGTCCACCACATCATCACARGCCATCGAGATAGCTGTGCATGGGGAGCTAACCTAGGCACCAAGCCCATGCGTGGAAAGTGCTCGTAATCCCAGAACTGCAAGTATAGCTAACAGGGTCAGCCAACAAAGGTAAATCAAATGCAAACAAGGCAGTAAAAGTAAAAGAAAATTACCTCAAGTACTCTSCAACAGCTGCCTCCATGAGCACACTATGCGACGCCCTGTTGTCCACACTCTCGGCTTACAGGCGAGAAGCAATCGGACCCAGCCACTCATCCAAACGAGGATTAGAAAGCTTGATCACGTTATCTAAAGGGACAAGCTTGTTAGTGAAAGCAAGCCCTGTCAGCATAGCAAAAGTCATAGGGGATCAAAGCCATTTCCCCCCACGGGAAGTGAAAGGTGTTCGTGGTATCCCAAAACCACTCCATCGAGCCGAACACCGGGATCTTGGGAGCAAGTGAATATGACTAACTAGTCAGGTTGAGGAAGAAATCCTAGAAGCCGCATCGCCCAAGGATATCTCATACTCCTTCATGACGCTCAAAGAATTCTCTRCGGAAGRGATCACCAACCGTACGAGAAGTCCAGTACGTCCGAGTACGATTGTCGCTCTGCACAAAGGATGAAACGAAAGTTAGCAAATGAGGTAAAACAAAAGGTAACCARACAASTAAAAGCAACATACCCGTCCATTCCTCGGACGAACAGAAATGTGGTAATCAGGGAAGCAACATAACTTAGAGTTTTCCTAATCAGTCACCCTCCAGCTCTGGCGGGAACTGCGCACCTGTTTTCCTCTTCGGACTGGCATGCTACAAGCAGAATAGGGCAAAGACTCAGAAAATAAATGGGTAGCATAGCAGCTAAAAATGGGCATCTTGCAAACAAAAAAAAAGGCTCTCCAGGGGCTTACAGCTAATCAACACAACCATGGTTGAAGGAAACGCACAATTTCCTAGCAATCGAGACAATAGGCAAGCAACTGAAGGGCGAGAAAGACCACTTCTCCTACCCAATGAATATACATGCCTAACGGAATGCAGGATTCCACTAAGAAATTCTATATGCAACGAGGATTTCAACAAGGTGTATACGCTCACTCATACGCCATAATCCCCAATTTAGCAAGCAATCACCATTAACAAGTGTTTTTTCAAGCTCTAAGCTACTTACAACCGTGAAATCATACATGGGAATCCACATTGTTGCAAATAGACATGGAAAGGTTTATTCTATCATCAGCAAGCAAGAATAAACAAGATATATGCATAATTCAACAAGACATGGGCATGGCAAGCTACTATTCATCATCTTCTTCAAGTAGTAAGCTTACAATGGCATAACTCATTCAAATTTGCACCAAATTTGATGAAACAAGTTGCAAAAGACTCACATAAGCATGAATAATCCAAAGCATTCAACAATTTCAAGCATACACAAGCAAGGGAGAAAGCCCCAATTCAATTGCACAAATTGACAAGGCATTTTCGAATGGGATGATTTTGTGTATTACAATTGAAACTTACAAGTGAATTTCAAGTTTGGAGTAGTAAACTTACTTGACTTTGGGATTTGATGAGCAAACAAAGCCTTTCCAAGCAATTCCAAGGTGTAGCAATGGAGTTTAGAGAGAGCTAGCAACAAACAAAGCAAAGAGCAAATGACAAATCAAGCTAAACTGTCATAATAAGTGTAGATACCTACATTTGTCCATCCTTAAAGGCCAATGATAAAACTATACCACAATGCAATTGGTCCAATTCTAAAGAACAACTGCCTTAAACAATGCTCTTGAATCTCGATTTGCAAAGCCGAAATAACTTTTCTTGCCCAAAGCACCCTTAAAAATAAAGTTTTAATTTCAAAATGATTTTAACTTATTTTTAGACATTTTTCTAGAATTTTCCGGATTTTTTCAGAATTTTTCTAAGCATTTTTGGCAATTTTCGAAATTTTCAGCAATTTTATTAATTTTGCGATAAATAATTAAATTATGAAAACAATTCCAAAATTCATGAAATTTTAAAAAAACAAACTTTTTTTACAAGGAATTTTATGAATATTTTTCCATAATTTTTGGAGTTGTGGAAAATAAGTTATGAAGTTCCGAAGAAAAACGCGCACCTGGGCAAAACGACTCATTTCGGGAGTTTCGAGGCCACACCCGAGCATGGGGCCCACACAAATATCTCCCTAAATGAACCAGTGATTTTGTGTTAAATATCACAATCAAATAAAATAGAATCATATTTTATTCTGATTTTATTCTTATACGTATAAGCTAAAAAGGCAAGGAGAATCAAGCAAAGAGACTAAGCAWTCTTGGGCGTAATTACGCCCAAGAGCACCCAACTGGGCGTAATTACGCCCAGTGCCTTACTCTCCATGCTCGATTTTCCTATAAATACAAGCACCCATGGCTCATTTCAACATACGCACTCCATACACTTCACATTCTCTCTCTCTCTCTCTTTCTCTCTCTCTCTCTCTCTCTCTCTCTCTCTCTCTCTCTCTCTCTCTCGTCCATACTCTCTCCCTCTCTTCCAAACACTCTCAAAAAAACTCTTTCAAATTCAATACACACTCAAAAACACATTCAATGCACATTCAAATCAAGAGATAGAGGCATTCAAAGCAAGCGTTCGAGGATTGTTCAACCACACATTGTTGGTATAACTTATGAAGCCACAAAACTCATAGAAACTCTCTCCTTCTCTTTTCTTTAATTATTCTTTGATTTTTCTTGTTTTTATCACTTTGAATCATGTAATATTGACTAATAARCTATTAGACATCAATTAACATGTAAATAAACYTCTTATTTTCTTTCTTTTCAATTCGATTTCAATATTAGTGCCATTACTAACATTTTCTCTGATTTTCCTATGTAAATTGCGATTTGCGAGGCGATTTGAAATTAAAATCTAGCTATTGTTTTTGCCTTTTGTCTTATCTTGGATAGCGATACGAGGTAAGTCTCCTCCTTCTTCCTACTTGTATATTCTTATTCATGGTCTTGTATATACTTTCTCTATCACCATTAATCTTGCTAATTAAAGACCTATTAATTGATTGTCACGCCTAATAAGATAAYTATGGACAAACGGTTTAGGATCCTTGAATCTTGACCTAATTCAAAGAGACAACAATTAATAGTCTTACATGCATTAATCTACTCGYCTAGTAAAAACTAAGGATCAATACGGACATATATGTTGTTCGATATTACAATTGGTGAATTTGCAATTAGACCTAGTATTGGCCGCTAGATGCGGGGGGAGGGGGGTTGTGGGCTACCTCGCCCTTACCCCCATCCCTTAATCCACACCTTTGGTGCACTACCAGACATAGAGTCCTTTGCCTTGCTTTATGCAATTATAGGCAAGGCTTAAAACGGGTTCTGCAGCTTCCCAAAATAAGTGCGGTGGCGACTTCMTCTTTTCGATTTCGAGATTGATGCCCATCTCCACCATGACGCGCGGGCTGTGTGCCCTACAATGCCGTAATGGTTTAGACCTCCTTTGATCATCACAGCGGGCTGGATGTGTTAAGGACCGTTCTAAGCCTAGTCATGGGACCCTTTTGGACACCCTTGATTGACCTTAGTAGACTCTAGGTTGCATCTATTATATTGATGTGCTTTATGTGTCTAGATGTGCTTTATGTGTCTAGATGTGCATATGCAATTGCGTCTCACTTCTTTCAAGTTTTTGGCCCATGATCCATGTCTATTTCCAGTCCATGGTCCATATTCCCTTCAAACTCAAGTCCACTTCAAATTCCACAAAAATTCATCTCTACATTCATGGGCCAAATTTATAGTCTCATTCAACAAATTCTCCATTTCTTCTCCATATTCAAAGTTTTCTCTAAATCCACATTCAAGTCCACATCAAAAAGCCCAATGGTGACTCAATGCTAAGTCTGTCTAGTCTAAAGTCCAGTCCAACTCATGTCTAGTTCGAGTCCAGCCCAAACACCTCAAAACAGACTGAGGTCTTTGTCCAGTCGATTCCAAACACAATTCCAACACCAAATATAAGTCTAGTGAGTTTATGTACCTTAATCCAGACCAAGGTACTAATTCATGTCAAGTCTAGCCCAAATGTCAAGTCCAATTCCAGTCCAAAACCACTTAATACTTCAAACTAGATCGAGGTACTAGCCGAGTTAAGCCCAACACTCAAGTAAAATATAGTCTAAGTCTAAGCACCTCAGCCCAGATAGAGGTTCAAGTTATGTCCAGTCTCAAATCAATGTCAAGTTCWAGTCCAATAGGTTTTGATGCCTCAAACCAGTTAGAGGTTCAAGCCAGAGTCTAACCCAGAGTCAACTCACAAGTCAAATGGCCAAACCCAAAGCCAACCCACAAGTCAAATAGCCTTCCCAAGAGTCAAGTGGAGCTTCTATGGCTTAGGCAAACAAGGTTCACAACATCAAGGCGAGCTTGTTGCAAGGGAGTTGATACATTGACCGTTACAAGTTACAAGTTCAAGACAAAGTCCCCTTAGAATGAGTCAACAAGAGTCCTAGTCCTAGCCGCAATGTCCCCTTCTTTTCTTCCATTGTTGAGTCTATGTCAATTAGGATAGTCTCCATCTCAATAAGCCATTAAGCCTCCACACTCATCAAATTAAACATCACAATAAAATGAACTCATCTCTTCTCAAGTCCAAGTTCTAGTATTTTCAATTCGATGATGAGACTCTTACCACTCAATGACCTCAAAAAACATACAAAAAAGCAAAAGCCAAAAAATTCAAAATGGACATGCWCGAGAGGCCCTCTTTCATAGCTCCACAAAATAATTCTTTCCCCTCCATTCACCTTCTACAAACAAACAAACATCCATTGCAACCCCTTTGAGCTTGCTAGCCATTTTCTTTCATACACACATCAAAATACCATACCAAACAATGACAAGCAAAGTTCAAAGCAAAATTCATTTCAAAGCCTCAAAAGCTAAAGTGATGCCAAAGTCAACATCAACATCAAGTGCAAAGTCAAATCAAAACCTCAAGTTTAATTGTTAAGATTTCCAAATCAAAAGCTTGTCAAATTCTAATGCAAAATCAAATTACAATTCAAATCTCACACCCTCAAACCTAAGCCTACATTATAACCTCAAAAGTCCTCTCCAAAAGAGTATTGTCCGTCACATACACACACAACCTCACGAACTACGATTAGTCTGATTTCGCAAGGATACGTAGGTAGCCTCACCTCGAGGTCCGACCAAATTAATAAAAAAAATCGAGGTWCATCTCAATGAGTGGTTCGATTCTCTAGAATTCGAAAATACCCCTCTTAGTCTAAATCCTGACATAGACTCACTTTCGATCTAGCATCTCAAGACCAACCGTGTCAGCCTCACATTTGTGTCAACCCTTAGTCACAAAGTTTAACCTTTCTATTTTTCGAACATCAACCCATTCTTCAATTGACCCTTTAGACTCTTTGGACTAAGTCAACAAGGGGGCTTAGTGCCCATATTATTCCAAATGTAAACTTCAAGTTGAGGGGCTCCTTTCGTTATACAAGTGGGTCAAGTCCATGGTTGCATCAAAATCGAAGTCYAGTTAAGCCTCTCCTGGGGCTAGCTAATCAAATTCCAACCTCAAGGTCAACATCAATTTCAAGGTGACACTCTTGTCTAGGCATAGGAAGCTCCACTCACAGGCCTCGGTCTTGGTCTCCCTCGAGTCATCCCTAAGTCATAATCAAATCCAGAGTCAAATTCTAAATTCAAGGTCAATGTCAAACTCAAATTTCAAAGTCATGCTACCTCCATGACAAAGCATTGAGTCATCTCTCTTCAATTCAACTTCAACTCTACCTACAACATTATGATTGTTGTAGGTCTGCGTTCCATCTTACAAGTTGCGATTCTTGTAAGATTTCTATTTTCAACTTCAATTCTACTTACAGCATTGCGATTGTTGTAGGTCTGCGTTCCATCTTGCAAGTTGCGATTCTTGTAAGATTTCTACTTTCAAATTCAATTCTATCTACAACCTTGCGATTGTTGTAGGTCTGCGTTCCATCTTGCAAGTTGCGATTCTTGTAAGATTTCAATTCTACTTAAAGCATTGCGATTGTTGTAGGTCTGCGTTCCATCTTACAAGTTGCGATTCTTGTAAGATTTCTATTTTCAAATTCAATTCTACTTACAGCATTGCGATTGTTGTAGGTCTGCGTTCCATCTTGCAAGTTGCGATTCTTGTAAGATTTCAATTCTACTTAAAGCATTGCGATTGTTGTAGGTCTGCGTTCCATCTTGCAAGTTGCGATTCTTGTAAGATTTCTACTTTCAAATTCAATTCTATCCACAACATTGCGATTGTTGTAGGTCTGTGTTCCATCTTACAAGTTGCGATTCTTGTAAGATTTCAATTTAATTTCAATTTTCTACTTACAACATTGCGATTGTCGTAGGTTTGCGTTCCATCTTGCAAGTTGCGATTCTTGTAAGATTTCAATTCTACTTACAACATTGCGATTGTTGTAGGTCTGCGAGATTTCAATTCAATTTCAATTCTACTTACAGCATTGCGATTGTTGTAATTCTATGTTCTATCTTGCAAGTCGCAATCCTTGTAAGACTTTTCAATTCAATTCTACTTACAACATTGCGATTGTTGTGGGACTGCATCCTGTCTTGCAAGTTACGATTTTAGCAAGACTTTCCATTTCTAATTCCACTTCTATCTACAATAATGCAATTGTTGTAGGTCTGCGTTCCATCTTGTAATGTTACGATCATTGCAAGAGCCCCTACTACGTTCCATCTCTACTGCCGTGTTCCATCTTTCAATGTTGGGATCATTGGAAGATTCATTGCACCTACAACATTGCGATTATTGTAGGTCTCCATTCCATCTTGTAAGATTGCGATTCTTGTAAGATTCTATTCCACATCTATCTCAAATCCATCATATTCAAATCTCAAACTCACAAAAATCAATCTTTGTTGGATTGCATATGCACATAAATATGTGTCATCTCGATTGTCATACTACTTGCATGCTTGTCCAATTGTCGAACCTGATGTAATTTTGGAGGCATTTCAATTTCAAGATCACGTTGGAGGAACGAAGAGCTTCCGAAAGCTATTACACCCAGAAGTGCAGGTAAAACTTACCTTTATTTTGCAAGTACCGAGCACTTTGACTGTTGTCTTACGAGATTTACATCTCTACAAACACAGCCAAAGCAAAGTGGGGGGCTTCTATAGATACCTAAATTTGTCCCTCCATAAAGGCCAATGATAAAACTATACCACAATGCAATTGGTCCAATTCCAAAGAACAACTGCCTTAAACAATGCTCTTGAATCTCGATTTGCAAAGCCGAAACAACTTTTCTTGCCCAAAGCACCCTTAAAAAAAGTTTTAATTTCAAAATGATTTTAACTTATTTTGAGACATTTTTCTAGAATTTTTCGGATTTTTTGTGAATTTGTCTAAGCATTTTTGGCAATTTTTCGGAATTTTCAACAATTTAATTAATTTAGCGATAATTAATTCAATTACAAAAAACAATTTTAAAATTCATAAAATTTTAAAACAACACACTATCTTTTAAAAGGAATTTTATAAATATTTTTCCATAATTTTTGCAGTTGGGAAAAATTAGTTATGAATTTCTGAAGCAAAAACGCGCACCCTAGCGAAACGGCTCATTTCGAGAGCTTCGGGGCCTCACCCGAGCGTGGGGCCCACATGAAAATCTCCATAAATTAATCAGTGATTTTGTATTAAATATCCCAATCAAATAAAATCGAATCATATTTTATTCTGGTTTTATTCGTATACTATACGTATAAGCTAAAAAAGGCAAGGAGAATCAAGCAAAGAGAGTAAGCACCCAATTGGGCGTAATTACGCCCTGTGCCTTGCTCTCCAAGCTCGATTTACCTATAAATACAAGCACCCACGGCTCATTTTAACAAATGCACTCCATACACTTCACATTCTCTGTCTCTCTCTCTGTCTGTCTGTCTGTCTCTCTCTCTCTCTCTCTCTCTCTCTCTCTCTCTCTCGTTTATACTCTCTCCCTCTCTTCCCAAAACTCTCAAAGAAACTCTTTCAAATTCAATACAAAAACACATTCAATACACATTCAAATCAAAATATCAAGGCATTCAAAGCAATCGTTCGACGATTGTTCGACCACACATTGTTTTTTTTTTGGTAAATGAAAAATAGCATTAAAAGCACAGACCAATACAACCTAAGAAAAGCCCTCCAGAKATCACCTAACTAAGTAGATCTCAAGGTAGGACTTGTAGCCAAACTAGTAACAAACTACCAGGAACACTCAGCTGTTGTAACCACAGTACATCCTTCCTTTTCATATTACATTGAGAAAACCTCTTTAATCTAACCCTAAGAATAGATAAAACTTGTCTAATACAATCAGGGATAGAATAAACCTCCTTGTGCCAATAAGCCTGATTTCTACTTAACCACAACTAATACACAATGCCAGCAACCACAGCACTAATCAAACTTTTCTTAACTTTGTCATGCCCTTGCCTCGTCTAATCCAACTGATAACATAAAGTAGACCGCCAAACCTCCTGGTAACTTGTAGCCAGCAAAAGAATGCACTCCATAATTGTTGTGCATAAACACAGTGCCAAAACAAATGGTCATGGGACTCAATGTGAGTGTCACAGTTGCAGCAAATAGCAGAATCACAAACTCCATACAAGGCTAGTCTCTGTCTGACAGGTAGTCTTTGTAACATAATGAGCCACCAAATAAACTTCTACTTAGGCATAGCAGCATTGTTCCAGACCACTTTGTACCAAGGCATCTTGGCACCAGCATCTTGAATGTGATGATAGATTTGACCAATAGAGTAGGACTGAGTAGGCCACCAAGTATCTAGATTGAGTGTCTACAAATACACTCTAACATAACAGAGCATCTTTCATATTCAGCTAGCTTGAGAAGAAGGATAATAATGGAATAAATCATGTTGTTTGAGATAGACAGCATTAACCCACTTCACCCATAAAGTATCCTTCTTTTGAGTAATTTGCCATAGAATCTGACCAAGAGCCACATTATTCCATAAGCCAGTGTCCTTGACACCTAAGCCACCAAATTTCCTAGGTGTACAAAGATAAGACCATTTCACATAGCGAGTTTTTGAGCCATGAACAYGCCCTTCCCACAGAAACTTCCTGCACAACTGATTAATATGATGGATCAGAGCTATAGGGAGGATAAGAATTTGCATCCAATAAGTGCAAAAACTTAGAAGAACAGAATTCACAAGCTGTAACCTCCCTGCAAAGGAGAGGTTTCTCGTCTGCCAAGAGCTAATCCTCTTCATAATTTTATCAATTAAATCCCCACAATYAAAAGAAGAAACTTTCCTATTACAAATAGGAATGCCAAGATATCTAAAAGGCCATGAACCTTCCTTGAAACCAGTATGTAAACAAAGCTGCTGAAGATTAGAAGCTGGCATATTGACTGCATAAATCTCAAACTTATGAGTATTAGCATGTAAACCAGAGACTTTTTCAAAGTGCTTTAACCCTTGAACATGTAAAGAGGCACTAGCAAGGTCCCCCCTACAGAAAACCATGAGATCATCAGCAAAGCATAGGTTGTTGAGTGCAAGGGACTTGCACCGGGAATGGAACCTAAAGCCTTTTTTCCTCCCAATGAAAGTAAGAGTCCTGGTAAGGTACTCCATACACAAAAGAAAGAGCAATTGAGACATAGGTTCCCCTTGACCGAGACCTCTATTAGCACAAAAAAAAACCCTGACAAGTACCATTCATAAGCAAGGTGAAGTTGGTAGTGGTAACACGGGCCATCACCACCTGAACAAAATGAGAGGGGAACCTCAAAGCAACCAAAAGCTCCTCAAGGAAAGACCACTCCACAGTGCCATAAGCCTTTTGTAGATCAATTTTCACTAAACAACCTGCCATAGCATTCTTCCTAGCATAATGTTTCACCAAATCCTAACTAATGAGGATGTTATTGATGATGCTCCTGCCACAAATGAATGCCCCCTGAGTAGGAGAAACCAAAAGAGGGAGAACCAACTTCAACCTAGAACAAAGAAGCTTAGAGATGCACTTGTACAACACAGAGCAACAAGCAATAGGTCGATAATAAGTCTCACCAGTGGGGCATTTAACTTTAGGAATAAGGGTGATTGCAGTAGTGTACAAGGTTTTGAGCATTTTACCGGTTGTAAAAAACTCCTGCACAACTTTAATGACATCAACACCTACTATATGCTAGTATTTTTTAACAAAGAAACTACCGAACCCATCAATGCCAGGGGCTTTAGAGGAGGGAATCTCCAAAATAGCACCCTTGATTTCCTCTGCAGTGAGCTGAAGATTCAAAAACTGAGCATTAGCATCTGTCAAAAAATTGCCATGAAGTAAAATTTTATGCCTCAAATTCCCTGAAGTACCTTGGCCACCATTCATAAAACTAGTAAAATGAGAGAAAAAAGCCGCACTCATAGCTTGAGGATCCACAATCCAGCCTCCATTAGGCCCCTGAATAGTATTAATACGATTTCTGCTTGCCCTTGCTTTGATTGCTTTGTGAAAAAAAGTAGAATGTTCATCCCCGAGGCAAATCCAATCATCCTTAGCCTTTTGTTTAAGAAACTGCAAGAGAAGATCATTAGCTTCCTTATACTTTTGATGAGCAACAAATTCATCCTGAATAGCTGTAGGAAGCAGAGGATTAGCATGCAAGAAGTTCTGGGCCTGTGACAACGCACCAGCTGCCTTCTTTTCCTGAGTAACAACATCACCCACAATATTCCTATTGAAATCCTTGGTATGAGGTTTCAAAGCCTTCAGCTTTTGAGTAACCCTGAATAAGTGAAAACCCTGGATATCCTTATCCCATTGCATTGCTACAAGATAATTAAACCCAGGCTGGTCACACCAAAAGTTGAAGAACTTGAACAGCTTCAGGCCTTGGATCTCAAAGAAGCTACTGTGTAGAGCAGGACTATGATCAAAGGAATCCTCAGGTAAAACCCTGACCTCAGTGGTAGGGAAAGAGTGGACCCAATCCACATTGGACATCACCCTATTCAGTTTACACATCACCCGACCATCAGCATGCTGTTTATTAGTCCAGGTAAACCACCGACCAGTGAATTTAACATCATCCATGTCACAAAAATGGACACAATMAGCAAACTCAGAAACACTAGAATTGTCATGCACAGCACCAATCTTCTCATTTGGATGTAGAATTACATTAAAGTCTCCAGACCAAACCTAACCTCCATGGATACCACCAGCCAAGGAACAGAGATCATGCCATAATTTCTGCCTAGCAATCTTATCATTAAAAGCATAAACAAAACTCCAATGAAATTGGATAGAACTTTAACTGGCTTCACCTCACAATGTACTAGCTGATCAGAGCAAAACTCAATTTGTACCTCAAAAGCAGTAGGATCCCAAGCAAGAATAATTCTCCCCTTCCCATGCTAAGGTATATTAGATGTAATACACCAACCTKGGAAAATAGTTAGATACAAGGCCCCCAAGTCTTTGGMATTCACTTTTGTTTCAAGGAGGCATAAGAGTTTAACGTTGTGAAGAACAACAAGATTCCTCACAAGGTTTTGTTTATACTTTTTGTACAGCCCCTAGTATTCCAAGTAAAAACATTATCCATATGGAATAGGGGGGTCCAACCCCTTATCCAGTTGCAGAGAGGTGTCCAAACTGTCAATCAAAGTGGTACTGTGATCCAACGCCAAAGAAGCATGAATCCCCAGAATGTTAAATGAATTGGTAACAGGAGGTTGACCCTTAGGAAAAGCATTCAGAGGAGGAGCTTTAGGACCCTGGGATACAGTGATGAAGCCATCAGCATCAATAGTTTTCTCCTAAACAATGACCTTAGGTGGGAGTTGCTCTTGCTCCTTAGGCGTCCACACTTGCTTAGCAGTCTTCTTTTTCCTGCAAGCATCTTCCAAATGGCCTAATTTATGGCAAAAAGTAAATTGAGTGGGTGAAGGTTATGTGATACTCAAGTGGCGGGGGTGAATTGAGTATAATAATCTATTACCAATTTTTCTTTCTTTTCGGACTTAATATGAGGAACCAGTTGGGCTGGTTCCTGTAAGCAGCGGAATATAAGTAAACCAATAAAGAACACACAAGATTTAACGAGGTTCACCCAACTCTGGGCTACGTCCTCCTACCCTATGTTCTTTTATTAATCTACTCCGAAAATCAAAGAACATACTCACTCTGTTGTTTCCCTACTCCGGGAACCAGCACACCCCACACTCAACTCTGAATGTGCACTAGACTCACACTCGTAAGTCCAATTTGTGTTTGAACTCACAAACACTCACCAGGCCTTCAACCCCTCTGTTGAATGCCTTTACAATAACAACTTTTTCTATCTTCTTGATTTACTTCTTAATAAGCTAAGTAAGAGAAATAATGAAGCTCGACTAATGCTCTTGTGTATGACTCAAAGTAAAGTTCTTGTGCTTTGTGTTTTTCTCTCATAAATATTAAACTCTTTTTGATCCGTAGAGAGATCTGTAGAATTAAAAGTATAGATTTGTATTTATATGTTTATTGACCTAAACCCTAGTTTCCTTAAATCTCTACTTGCCAATCAAGGCAAGATGAGATTTATGGAAAGTATTTATCTTGTTCAATTTTAATCTTTTAAGGAAATAATCGAACAAGATATATACTATTAGGTTTAAGGCAACAATCATAATCTCATCTATATTTCAAGCTGCAACCTTTATTTTCAAAATATCTTTTACAAAATATTTTAGAAAAACTCTTTTTCAAAACCGCAGCCATAATTCCACTCAAAGGACACAGCTGGTTCCCCAGCTTGGTTCCCTAATTGAGTATGTTATGAATTCTGTTCCATTCTTTGTACCAGAATTCATAACATAACTCTGAAACACATATAAGCACTTT
>SNQN01000841.1:96354-119468 GCA_008642245.1 Bassia scoparia | reverse complement strand
TTTGTTTTTTAATGTTCAAATGAGTCAAATGACGGCGAGATGAAACTCGATTTAGATCTTTAATTTGTTGAAATGCATCAATATGAGTGTTTCAATACTAAGTTATCTCTAACTTTTGTGAATAGTTTATTAGGAACTGATAGATCCAAGGTGAAAGTAACGATAAATGAACATAATGTTCTTTTAAACGATGTACTCTTATATGATATCACTCATTCGGAAACTATCAATTCAATTCCTATTAACCGTCTCTCGGATTGATATAATTATTGATAGTAGAACTTGGAAAAGGTGCATATATTATTTGTTGCCTATCCGTGAAATAAATGTAACACTTATTATATAAAGATCTTCTTAACTACCAAAATTTGCAAATCAAAATATTGTCGCGACACCGATACCTTTAAATATGAATTTTAATTTAAGAAATATCTTAATAAGCTTAAAGCTAGATTAGGTACATTATATTAAATTTTAACAAGAGTAGCATTAAGGCTTTGACATTTAACAATGACATAATAAGAAGAAGGAATTTCAAACTGAGCTCTTTTTCAAAAAAAGGTAAAAAAAAAACAATCGAAACCTTGAAGCTAGTACCATCCACCAAACTTATCAATATGCATAATATCTTAGTTAGTGCTTATTTTTTTTACTTAATTATACTATACGATAGAATAATTAGTATGATAGTTCACTAAAAATTAATTTAATAGAGAGAATACACCATTGAACTTAGGTTTTAAGTTGTTTTTTCCTTTTTTTTACAATTTTAATTATCTATATCTTTTCAACGCTATACTTAGCCCTCTCTCTGTCATTCCGCTTTTTACGTGTTTTTGTTAATCCGCTACAGAGGTGAACTTTTTTATAACCATTACATTGAATCAAGTTAATCAACGACGCTAGTGATTATATGACTTAATACCAATAATAAACATTGGGACAATATGAACGTGTTAGTCTTCAGAAGTATACAGTATAGTGTTATGTTCGCAGATGGTAAGACTAATAGTTAGTACGAATATGATGTGATTAGATGCCAGAAGGGTAAGAGAGGTAATGAGAATGGCTACATTGGTGAAGAAAAACTTTCTCTCTTGATTTACGTAAGGAGGTGCTCGAGCCAAGTTGATCAGTTGCCGGCTGCCTCCTAGTGTTCTCTAAACACAAAAAATTCAAATAGCCAAAGGAATATACTGTGTAGTCCGTATGATAACGCACACACCATACGAGAAAATATGAGCAAATTTACTTGTGAGGAGGTAGCCGGCGGCATATATATCCGTTGTGAATGGTAAAGCAAAACGTACGAAAGATGACAACCTGATTATATCATCTGCAGCATTTCTGTGTGAGTCGATGAGCACTCGTTACTCCTACTATTGGGAGGTAATATTAATTAATTAAATGAATTAATCAAAGAGCACAATTGCGAGTAACTGCCTGTGTACCTTCAGTGGGAGCAAGGCCAGCAAATGATGTGCTGTGTACATCCATGACTTAATCCTCATCTTGCGCTTTCATGCATTAGTCATTGGTCTGGCTGATTTTACTGCATAATTCACGGTTATAACCATCTTGCTCAAAACTCTTGGTGTTCAGAGTATGTGTATATAGTTTTATGATAATGTGGTAGAAGACGGAGTTACCTCTATTCCTTTAATTGATACATTGGATTGATATGTTGAAAATAGCTGCATCATTTTAGATTGCATTCGCAGAAATAAAGATTGTCGAATAATAAAAAAATTACTAGATCTGAATGGTCTCTATAGATCATACGATATACTAAGCAATTCACAAGCAAACTTCATATTATGGAGACGAGGAGAGGTCCGAGCTGCGCAGGGAGTGTGTGGTGAGCATTCGCATAAAATTACTAACACAGTGTCTCGTACGAGTATATAAAGCTAAAAAGATAACTAACGCATAACAAGAAGGGAGAGAAATTTCGACTCTGCAATATAATGTTTTGTAAGGCTATTCAATTTTGGGATCAAATGCATGTTAATGGAATAAATATAAACACAACAGTACTAAACTTGTTTAATAATCAACTAACTAATATCACACTTCATTCAATTCGATTCTTGTACAAGAAAACAGCAATTCGATCTAAAGAAGGTTCCTTTGGTTAAAAAACCTAATAGGGGTAAAAAATTAAAGTGACTTTCGAAGTTAACTTTATAACCAATAAAAATAAAGATTATTGCAAGATGTATGTATATGTGTTGGTAAATAAGTACAGAGGGAGAAGTTGCCATTTTAGAGACACCAAAAAAAAAGAAAAAAACAGAAGAGATGACATAAATAAGTTAGTGCTTCACTTAAAGAAAATAGGAAAGAGAGAAAAAAGGAACAGCTAAATTAAAATCCAATCAAACACAGTAATGTTGTGTGCGGTGTAGCTGTATTCTCCCTGGGTTTCGGGACATGTTCATGAGTTTTTTAGCTAGCTACCTTATTATTATATTTGTTCCTGTCAGTCGTCTTATTATTACAGAGCATGTGTCATGTTACTATCGAGTGGTACTTAGGCTAGGTAAGGGTTAAGAGTATTATATTCAAGTTTGCTTGTTAGAAATCGAAAATTTTGCCAAACGAGACCAACAAACGGAGTGGTGATTGTACGTACTCGAGCAGACTCAGGTACAACCGTGTAACTATACATTACAGTTTGCGTTATTTAAGATATGGTTAGGGTATTAGCTGCTTGGTAAGCACACAGCTAGCTTTATCCAACCTTAATGAGTATCTCTTTGTGTAATTATTGGAGACTTCTTTTATTTCTTTATTACTAATTCAAAAGAATATTAACGGGTGGTACACATGTTAATACGAAATATAATACATTGTTGAAATCGGACTTCTCTTCTCAGAATAATATTAGTAATTATATATTAGTATTTCATGCAGCGTACATATGCAAGTGCGTGTACCAATCGTCATTATAGCGAAGTAATTTATATAACACAACCTCTTGCTTTAAGGATTCTATAATACGAAGATAATCAGTTTCAGACTTTCATCTGTCGCATTGTTTACAAACTTTGCAACATGTATGTGTTTTCACTATTGTTGCATCCTAAACCTAGCTTATATACATCGAGTTTAAATTTTAAAATACTCTTAGGCTAATGATATGTTTATTATTCTAATCTTTTGTAGTTATGCTTAGGGAAGGTTGAGTCATGTTGTCTGGTGAACAATCGTGTGATGTATTTCAGATCTAGTCAATTATATCTAAATTCATTTATTGATACACACCCGAGATAGGAAGAACTTAAAAAATACTTTTAATTAACATAAGATTGTACGTATAATGAAAAAATAAAATGTTCATGGTAGACATTAAGTAAGAAATGTCGATGTGCTTATAAAGAAAAACCATATATATAATAACCTAAAGTCTCTATAATTAGAACTTAAAGTTTACAACCTAGCTAGGTTGGCTAGGAGTACATACTATTGAATGTGTGACACTTTCCTTCTATTATCAATCAAATATACAATATCATAACTTAAGTCAAATTGGAACCAACATATTAATATTTACTACATTACACTAAATATAATATATTTATTATAAATCGTTGCCTCCCACTTTAGAACAATATGAAGCACTCAAGACTTGTTCCCTTGTTTTGGGTGATCTCAAGTGGTAGAGTTGCAGAGCACTCAGGCTACGGTACGCACACTGGCATACTACGTCCTGTAGAATGTATATATGCCATCTTAATCATCTCCGACACTGGAACCAAGTAACCTATTTGCAGTATTTGGGGTACCTAAATATTAATATGAGTACGTTTCTCTATTAACAAAATAGTAGTTCTCCGTATCAAAATAACGCAACAAATCAAATTTCCATGCATTTAGAGGTTGAATTATCACAATGAGACAAGCAAAATCATTCAAATAAATTTTAACACAATGAGAAATGAGATTCTAACTTTATTGTGTTAAAATGTATTTTGATTAATTCGTTCATTTACATTGTTAAATTTCACCTCGAAATGCGTAAAATTGGTTTGGTTAGTTTTAATTTGATACGGAGAAAGTACATTAGTGAATTCAATGTTTTATACCTCACAAATAATAATCATTGGTCAATTATTCTGTTATCGATGAAAGTATAAGGTGTCTAAGGTTTTCTTAAGTTATATCGCCCTTAGACCGCTTAGTTTCAATGAAAACACTTTTCAATGAATATTCTTTTTTATTTCACATACGATTATTTTTTTTTTTTCAAAAAAAAAAGAACAATTCCTCAGTTTTTGCAATATACGGTGATTATATTATTATTATATTATTATTATTATTATTATTATTATAATTATTATATTTATTAATTATTATTATATTATTATTATTATATTATGTATTATAATTAATTATTATTATTATTATTATTATTATGTATTAATTATTATATATTATTATTATTATTATTGGTGATGAATAGGTGGTGTTAGCTAGCATAGCTAGTGAATTGATTATAGGATAAGAATATATATGTGGAAAAATAAAATAAAGGACTCTACCTTAGGCATGCTATTCGTCTAGCCTAAGGCTATAAACAGGCGGAGCACATTGCGTAATTTCGCAGTCATATAATGTGACAAAATTCTTATTATATCAATCTTTTTTTTAAGGGTTCACCGCAATAAACTTCGAGTGCTTTTCAGATATATAATGAAGTATATAAACTATAGTATAACAATGATCTAATAAGTTAAAAAAAAAATATGACCAAGTGAGGTCAATATTGATACCACACAATTAGATAAATAGATTAACATCGCTATTAATTTACAATATATGCACTGTGTAAGCTAGTTATATTACTGGTGATAAAAATCAATTTTCTTCTTCAGCTAACGTTTTTTTAAAAAACAAAAGTCAGATTGCATGGTAAGACACCGAGAGTTCATAACACATCCTATATTATCTTAAGATCATATTGTGTGTGGGAGTAGTGGTAGGAAAGTCGACCCCTAATTCGGGTTCCTATTCACTTCACTAACATATAGAAGTCTAATATTACGGAATAGCTCCGTACATACCATATATGAAAATTGGTGAGAGGCTATGGTACAGTTTATTTCCTGCATGTATGTGTATACCGACTAAGCTTAGTAACACAACAATTTGGCTCTTAATTGTTCCCATACTCAGTTAACACCAATTCACCCATCTCATTGTCGTAGTAGTCAATGTCGATGTAATGATCAGCAAGGGCAAGGTCGTGCTCTTTGGATGGAGTGTTGAATAGGCGAAAAGGCTGGAGTTACGTATGTAGTTATCATGTGTTGCATGGCAATTATACTATTAGCTATACCATTATTTAATTTGGTTTGTTGGAGATAAGGTAGAAACAAGACTACGTGGGAGAAACGAACAATGAAAACGAAAACATATTGCCGTACTTAATACCCTTATTATTAAGTTGATCATCACGACGAGCCCAGATTGCAATTCGGGTCACAATATTTTAGAGTATATAACAGATTCCTAGGCTCAATCCGATAAGTTTTAAAGCTTTTGGTTGAAATGAGTCCGATTACATTGGTATCAAAATATCACGTAGCGGAGTAATTTTTAACATTTAACCACCAAACTACCTTACATCAAGCTAATAGCGACTTATACGATATCACTCTGCTCATGTTTTTTTTTCTTTTTTTGACAAGAAGCTCAAAGCATGCCATGTTGAAGCCAAACAACTTGCTCCATTACCAAGGACTTCTTATTGCAAGAAGATGGGCTATTATCTATTCGATTCACAGTTCCTACCTCGCAAACGAAAAACTATTGCGGCAATAGTGGTACTCGTATTTAATACTGTCCTCAACTGCTCATATTTACTAATAACTCTTTAGTTCCGAGGAGGTGAGGCATAGCTCAAATGGTTAAAGCTTCCCTTCCGATTGTCAGTGATCCTGTGCGATTCTCACCTCCGTCTTGTGAGTCTCATTAACATCAAAAAAATTGAAAAAGATTAATCCAGTTGACCTTAAAAATAATAAGTGAACCTCGTTAAAGTATAACTAATACACTCTAAGTGTAATTTTTTGGAAAACTTTTAAGAAGTGTTACATACCCATAAATCAAGTCTAGTATCTAATAAAGAACACTGAAGTAGCTATTGGGGGATCAATCGTATCAGATTTTAGAGTAATTTATCTACCCTAATCATAATCCTTTTTTTTTTTGGAAGCGAACAAGGGGGAAATTTTATTAATATATATAAAGTTTTCACAAGCGTCAATTAGCAATAGTCCTCAGCACACAGGAACGGCTCCAAACCAAGCTCTTTCCCCTATTTCTAAAGGACGTAGCTTAGCAAGTGAATGAGCACTGTACTTATCACGCGCTCCTTACATGATTCTAAAGACAAAGAATATTATACCGAGCATTATTTTCGTGCATTTTTTTCTACAATAATATAAATTGACCTAAATAGGTTATTATAAAAAAGTACGTAAAACACGTAGCAAATAACATAAGAGACTAGGGAAGTTGTGTAATAAATATATAGAGATTTACAGCGTTGACAACTTGACAGTAAATTATTCATCCAACCCTTGGCACAAATGAAACTGAAGCTAACACGATGCACAATACATTTCGAATAAGTGCATTACGATTATTACGTAATAAAAGTTAAAAGAGTACATTTATTTCGGTAAAATATAAAAGTTATAGGCATTTTGTGCTTTGCAAGACAACCATGATAAATATTTCAAATTAAAAGACACACACATTGAAGTCTAATAAAATTAGGGCTAAAATAGAAAATAATTCGAAATCGTTTTCTTCTTTGTACTTTTCAAATTTAAATGACTGAAATTATACCTTGAGACTTTGTTTTTTTTCAAATACCCTCAACATTTTTTACATATGCTTTTCAAAAATTCTCTCGAACTTGCAAAATTTCAGAAAAAAAATTGACTTTTTATGTGAAAAAATAAAATGGAGTTAAAATAAACATTACCTTATAAATATAAATACATTAACTTTACTTCATATTACAACTGAAATGCATTTTAAGCGAACGTCTCGTAAAAATTCGTTTCTTTACTTCCAAAAAACAAAAGCTCACTGTTTTTGGGTTTTTGCAAGTTTCGGAGCCTGACATGCAGTTTATAGAAAGTCGTTATAACTCCGTAAATTTCACCTCAAATTCAATATTTTCAATTGTTTTTTTGCCAAGTTCGGGATATTTTAGACGGGCCCAAATGTGTGGTATTTTTAGAAAAACGCAAAATTGCAGTATACATGTGCTTACTTTCCCATTTAAGTAAGCCCCCTTATAGTAGTGAGTATGAGAACTAATTACCTTATAAAATTCCCTCCAAAACGGTAAAACCTAAAACTTTCAAGAGGCAGAAGTGCAGAACAAAACCCCTCGAAGTCATTTTCTCTGTCGCAATCCTACCTCTCCTCCTGCCTCCCAAGCGCCATACATTTAAAGCTCTAAAGCTCACTTTCTCTCTCCTCCCTTAATTAATAGCACACATTAGCCAGCAATGAAATCCTAATTTCCCGTTAAAACTTTCTCTCTCCTCCCTTCTTCCTACTTCTCCCTCCTATTTTCTCAATCCAACCCTTCTCTCTTCCATTCACCCTAAGCTTTTCTCTCTTCTTTCGCCCTTCTTCTTTTCGTCTTCCTCGTTGAATTTCTCTCGTTTCGTTACGCCTCTTTTCTCCTCAGAATGAGCCACACACTTCTCTTCGTCTCGCCGTCGCCGTCTCGTCTCGTCCAGTCGGGGAGATTCATGTTAATTGTGGCCCATGTTCGCCGGGAAACCACCCCTCTTCGCCGATCCAAACTGAGACCGCTATGGCAAAGGTCGTATTAATTGCTCTGTTATCAATACATTTCTGCCTGAGTATTTAATAATGTTAGTTAGGGTTCATGTCATATTAGTAAATTGACTACTTATTGTTTAGTAGTCTTGATATGATATGAATTAATTGAAATACTCTTTCTTGTAGTTGATTGTAAGAAATGAATGATTATTTGGCTTATGCTATAATGCCAATTCCATGCAATTAGCTTGCTTTTCCTTGGGGATATCATATTGTTAAAAATATTTGCATCTGTAATTTTGGATCTGTTGCATGCTAGGCGGTTCGTGTCAGCGATATTTTATCTTAGCGATGACATATAACATGAAAATAGGTCAATAGTTTTGGTGCCACTATTCTATTAGTGGAAATTAGGTGAAATCTACTCATTTTTGAGCTTGGTGAGAAGCAGTGGAATGCTATGGAATTGTATAAATTTTTACTAAGTCATAGCAAGGAAAAGTGTCAACTCTATCGAGGCCGTATTCAATATTGCCATAGGTATGTATTCCTAGATCATGATTCTAAGTTTGAACTTCCCTTAAAATTAGAGCATTCATTGTCAACTGAACTAAAATTGATGAAGTTTAATATTTTTTGAATTTGAGAAAAGTTTATTTTAAGGTTTAACGGGTAAATAAGATTTTGACATTTAGTTAGGACTCGTGTGAAGTCTCTTGCTAGACTTCAGGATAACAGTGAATGCATGGACAAGCGCTTTAGAAGTGGGACACATTTGTGCATTGTTATAGCTTGATTATCTTCATCTCTAGTATCTATGGCCTTAGGGGACAGCTCGCTTGTATTTTTCTGCTGGATATAGTTTGTCACGTTAGTATCCCAGTTTTCAGGCCGCAGCAGTTGACAGCTTCTGTATTATTTGGATAAAACATTGAGAATCCTATGTTATTCCTGGAAGATTAAGGAACAATCTGGTTGTGTGCCGTACGCAATAATTATTGACTGGCACTTATGCTCTCTGCTGCAAGAAGTATATTAGAGGAGGCGTACGGCGGGCAGAAGAATTCTGCTAATCATGGTGGTTGTTGTTTACGCTAATGAATACCGTGAAGACCAAACTGTTGATTCGTATTCTAAGGACAGGGAAGTTAGATATGCCTGCATTTTCTTTGATAATTGTGGAGAAGGCTTAATTCATGGAATGCTATGATGCAGGGTGATGTGAAAGTGGCATGGAAGATGTTTGGGATTGAGTTCTTTTCACAAGATGAGACATATGGTGTCTCTCCAGATCATTTCAGTTTTCATCTGTTCAGAGATGTGCGTCATTGGCTTGCGGAGCAGGGAAAAAAAGCCCATGGATCATGGGTAAATGTGCAATTGGGCAAAATGTGGTGTTACAGGTGTCTGATGGATATGTATTTCAAAGCAGTTGTCCGGTGATGGCCATAAAGGTGTTTAGGAAATCTTCCCATAAAAATGAGTAAACTTGGACTGCCCTCATTCTGGATATGGATACAATGGGAGAAACTGGTGAGTTTTGGAATCTTTGAGGAACAATATAAAAGAAGGTTTGAGGCCCAATTAGTACCTTTCCTTGCTGTCTTGCTTGTAGTCCTAGAGGTCCTTGTTGATGAAGGTGGAAGTACTTCTCATCAATGAAGATGACTGATTGGGATGCCAACCTCATAGGGAAACACTAGCACCATAGTTGACTTTTAGGACGCCGCTGGACATTAGAAGAGGTTATGATTTAATTAATAAGTTCATCCATGTGAAGATATCCTGTGGTAGGGGTTCTTACTTGGGCCTGTGTCTCATGGAATGTTAAACTGCAAAAATTAGCAGCAAAGAATGTTTTTGAGTGGAGCAGAAAATGCGGAAAATATGTTGTTTATCGGCATCTTCCTCCTATGCAATGTGAAAAAAAAAAATTGTTGGGGGGGGCCTGAGTTTGGGGCAAGATGAAGGACTTTGGGTGAAAAGGATCCTGGAGGATAGAAGTAGGATGTGAGGTCCAGAATGGAATCCATTCTTTTCAATGTGAAACATCACACAAGGATGGAAATAGTACACATGAAATGCTCGAACTTTTGTACTGTAATTTAGTGGACAATGTTACATTCTGACTTATGTTTGAGTAGCCATAGTCATTGTATATAAGAAACAAGATACAAGCACTAAAAATCAAATCTCTAATTGGTGTTAGTTTTAAAGGCTGCTAAGCTGCTTTGCAAGATGTATGTGAATAATCTAAACAGAGTTACCTTATTTTGCTTTCTCTTTTATATCAGATAATTGCAGCATTTCACCAAGAACCCGATATAAATTGATTTAAGGACAATGATCAAAATATTATTTGACATGATTTGGGACCTTAAATGAGAAATACATAAAGTAGCTAAGCTTGGAACCTTGCAAGATTGCGATTCTTGGTGTAGTCCTTGTCATTTTAAGACACCTTTGAAAAACATATAAAGGTGTGATGCATTGCATTTACAATTAGTTTTCAGGCCTTTTTTGAGTATATATGAGGTTTTTTTTTATCATTTCATGCTAGATTGTCTTGTTTAAACAATCATGTTGTAATGAGCTTGAAATTGAGTTAGTCTCCTGTTTTGGAAGTAAACACTTTGATGCAATGCAGGAAACTCTTTTGTATCCCTGCGATGATGTAGGAAATAGCTTAAATTATTAAGGTGAAGGATCTTCAGTAATGATTCCTGTGAACTAAGCTCAAAGAATGTTTTGAGTTTTTGCTCTTGTCCTCCAGGCGGAAAAAAGGGATGAATATTGTTGTTATAAATCAACCTGCCAAATATTTACACTTGAATGACTTTATTTTTATTTATTTTATTTTTTGAAGTCTGGGTGAACTTGTTTCCTTCTTTGCTCTGCTCGCAAATTGTTGACTGAATCAATATATTTGTGTTTAAGTTTTTGCTTCAGTTTTCAATCTTTTGGCAGGATGCCACTGCTTCGGATAAATATGGACCATGGTTGGGTATATAATTTTTCAATTGGTGTTTTTTGGTTTGTGAAAAAGGAAAGGTAGCTCTAATCAATCAAACAAAGATCCAAGATCTGAACTATTCTATCGTAACTCAACAATGGAGAATAAATATCCAGGCTTGGCAGTACATGACTTATCCGTCAGTCAGACAGCAATTTGGCTCAAGTGCTTATGATTGAGGGATTAAATGATAGCACAGCTATATAGACTTTAGAATAGAATAGAAGTATAAGCACAGTAATTTGAACAGAACAGCATCGAATCGCGTTGATATTTGCAGCTAGATGTGATTGGATTGATGAAGCGCATTCTGAAGATCTTATAATGACTTTGAAAGAGTGCAGACCACGGATGGCAAAAGCTGTTATAGTTGCTGGTCGTCGACGTGATTATTTTGAGGTATTATTCAAATTTCTTTCTGACCTATGGCATCAAGAATTTTGGTGTAATAATCACTCTTTCGGCACTTTACACCATGTTGCCTATGACTTGATTTCTGCCTCATTAATTTAGTTTGTTGAAATTATTTTTCGGCTAAATGTGAAGTTCCATTGCAGAAAGAAGTTGGTTCAGTGCTCAGCATAATTCCACTCGGCAGACTCAGTGACGAGCTCACTCCGATGTGAGCTGGTGTGGCAAGGCGTGAATCTCACACTGAGGAAACTGATGAACGGCAGACTTGAGCTGACGGCGAGCTGAAGTTTACATGCCTGTGGTGTAGACAGCTATGTAAGCGGGCAGGTGAGTCATCAAACACGAGATTCTGGAAAAAAGGTTAGTGTTGATAGCAAATCATGAAGATTGGGAATTTGGCTAACAGCTCGATTTCAGAGGAGGTTTTAGTATTTCTAGAGAGGTAAGTATTCGAAATTTGACAATAGAATTAGGCTAGGAAGTGCAAAAGCTTATGATCTTAAACATCCGTGATTTTGTAAAAGAATGTCACTGGGTGATTTCTGTGTAATTGTTCGATATATCAAAATGTGATTTATTCAAAAGTGCACATTCACATTGTATTCCTAGATTTCATTGTATGTTGTAAATCTAACAATTGTGTAGTAGTAGTAAGGGAGTTACGTCGTTACTTTAAACATTTTTTTCCCTTGACAAACCTCTTCCAATACAAAGTTTACAATTATTTAATGCATTTTGGGTTTAAAAACTTTTCAAAACTTATTTTTAAGTTGAAAGAGTAAATTTAAAGTTTTCTCTTACGAATAAAGTGAAAAGTTAAGAATAATAGAACCGTTTGAGTTCAATTCAACTAGGTAAGAGAATAAAGACCGTTGTGTTCAAAAGCCCGGCTCGGCTTGCCCATAAGTCCGCAATGGCCCGGAAACCCGCTCTTTGGGGGGCGGGTTCGGTTTATCTTTTAATATACAAGTTGATCCGATCATTTGTCACCTCTAGGCTTATTCCTTTAAAATTGGAGTCATCTTATTGTCTTACGGTATCATGTGACTCGAGAAGTGACAAGCAGTTTGGACTTGTGAGGTTAAATTAGTAGAATATATTGAAGTCTACAAAAAACATAATTCTTAGTTCCCAATTATCTACAGAGTATGATTTTCACAAAAAAAAAAACTATTACAAAAATATAAGATTTTTAATAACATTATATCTTACTGACAATTTCTAAACTGACTAGAGTTAAAATTTTAATGTAACTGAAATTGATTTTTAAGACCCGAAAGTTGTACATGGCTAATTCGAGCTAATAGGTCACCGAGTCAAGTAAAATATCAAAGTTCAACTAGTTTCAATCCCTACTTAACTAATTGTTGCTTCTCGTATTGAGTTTGTGTGTTGTGTCAACAATGAAAAACTATACATCGGGAAGGGTTTGGAGTGAGTGGATCCACTCCATTTGGACTAGTGGTCAGGATTCGAATCCTCATACTCCCCCTACCCGTTGTTAACATCTTACCCCGCCTGTGACCTCTTGCCCGAAAAAACTATATATTGACTAAGTTCTATTCCTTAGCCTTGTCGAACTCAGAGTATTTTTAAGTACACAAGGTGCTCCTCTCCAACCAACCTTTCTTGCAACATGACTACTTTTCTGGATCAAATGTTGAAATGAGGGAGGAGGTTAAAAGTACAAGATTCAGGTTAAATTTTCAACCCCCAATAGTAAAGATTGCAATTCTCAAATTAAATTTTTTTTTTTGCCAAGAGAGCCACAAGGCGGAAATGAAATCGATTTAAGATCTTCGAAATCGAAAAAAAAAAAACTTTAAACTATTTGATGATCCCTTGGTCTCTTGTCCAATCTAACTTAACTAAGTGAAAAATTCTCACTGCTTTCCAAATGGTGCTGAGCTCGCCGTGTTACTACTCTCACTTCCAAAAATCTGCATAATTCTTTCTCTCTGCAACTGGCGCTCAGGAACCTTATTTCTTCTTCAATCTTTCTTCAAGTAAACTCTTACTCTTGCTTTTCTCCTTTATAATTTCCAAACTTGAGGGATTAGCTGTTATGTTGACAAGAACCGAAAACTGGACTTATGGACTCCAAAGCTCAATTTTTGGTCTAAATTCCCCACTTTCAAGTTTGTCATTCTGGGTCACATAAAATTCTTCTCTTTCGATGATAATGAGATAAATAAATAATTGCGAGCAATCAACACAATGGTGATTAATTCTGAGACTGAGGGAGAAAATACTAAACCCTTTTGACATTGAAGATGCTTTGAATCATTCAATTATCTTACGCCTTAAGAGACAGCAAAAATTGAGTTGCCATCTGCTGTTGCATTCAATGAGCCTCTTTTGAATGGGCTCTATCCTCAAAAAAGGGTATCTCATTCTTTGATGTTTATTATGCTTTGATTAGTAGAACTGGTGCTGCTTCAGAGTTGTAAGGAGATAGATAGGTTGTTGTTGCAAATGAAAAGATGAAGAGATTGTTTATAAAGAGTCCTATCTTTATGTTAGTCATGAGGTGTTGATGGGAAGGCTGGATTGCTGGGCAAAGCTCACTAGGTTGTGTTGGATAGAGAAATGTTGGTTTCGGCGAAGTTTAAATCTTACAAGTTGTTTTTGGAGATTTGTTTGCTGGGGAATGTCATAGGGTTGCTCCTAATGTGTTTTATGATATGCTGATCGAGGTCTTCCACCGACTGTGTTATACATTTGGTGTTTGTGATGAAGCTCTTTGGAAGGTAGTGGTGATACTGCATTGTCCCTCCTTAGGGAACATGACCAAGTATGGGTGGGTCCCACATTCATTATTTATCAGACGCTATTCATGCTTTGTCTAAGCAGTCGAGTATAACGATTCACAGACACTTTTGAAGAGATGATCTGAGGGATAGTGTCCTGATGTTGAAACATTCAATGATTCAACAAGGGCTTTGTAAGGTTAGTCGTATGATGAGGCAGCAATTGGTTGATC
This sequence comes from Bassia scoparia, assembly GCA_008642245.1. Classification (NCBI taxonomy): domain Eukaryota; kingdom Viridiplantae; phylum Streptophyta; class Magnoliopsida; order Caryophyllales; family Amaranthaceae; genus Bassia; species Bassia scoparia. The sequence goes on along the minus strand of SNQN01000841.1, from coordinate 105,243 downwards.
GATGCTTTCACGGGTGCTCCCCCCAAATGCTTAACCTGATGGGTTTTTTTGATGAAGGATTGTGCAGAGAGGTCAGGTTAGTGAAGCAAGGGCTTGTTGGCAAAAATCCTGACTGAATGTCATGTTGTTTAATACCCGATAAATGGTATGTAAGTACGGAAAGCTTTGATGAAGCCAAGCTGACGTTCAAGGAACATGGTGATCCTAGATGTACTCAGATTTATACACGTATAATAAATGATTCCCGTGTTTTTGCAAAGCGGCTTTCTGGGTTCACTGGTGAGCTTTCGTGAAAGAGATGGAACGAAGGACATAACCCAAATTCCACACTTAAGATACATTAATTGCTGGTTACTGTTAAGAAATGGTAAACTCAAAGAAGCTACCTGTGTCTGGATCAGATTCAGCAAGGGGCTCAGCCTAAAACACGTTCGGGTACAATTGCTTTTATATGTGCCTACTGCAAGAGGGAAGGTCATGAGTTTCAGATGTATGGGAGATGTCAGGAGAGGAATGTAACCTGAACATATATACATTTAATTCTCCTAATACATGGATTAATGCAAGGGCGAATAGAATGGAAGATGCTGAAGTTGTACAAGGATATGGTACTGAAGGAGTAATGCCACTCTGTTACTACATACGTTAATCCATGGCTTTTTGAGAAAAATCAAAAACAGAAGACGCACTTAAGTTGTAAATGATATGTTATAGAGGTTACCGTCTAGACCAAATCACTTACAATGGTCTAATAAAGGCATTGTGTGAGGGTGGGATGGGAAAGAGCTTGGGTTATTTGAAAGAGATGCTTAGGAGATAGTACGACATAGCATATTACATGTAATATACCTGTCAATGCCTCTAGGTCAGGGAAGATAACAAAATGCTCTGACTGTGAGAGATGATCATAGAGCTTGACACTGATATAGTCACTTATAATTGCCTGATAATGGATTTTGTAGAATAGAAGCATCAGAGGCTGTTAAGCTCTTTGAGCGACTAAAGTAGAATAACCCAGAACTATCACTTACAACACTTTGAGTTAGTTGCAATGTAAGCTTACCATGTCACATGATGCCTGATTTTATATAGAGGATGGAAAATGGCTTTGTCCGAATTCTACACATGCATCTATTAAAATAATTTTGTTCGCAGGAATGGAGAAGTATTGCTGTTTGTTGTTCTCATAGTGTGTGTTGTTTCTTCTGCTCTGAGGAAGCTTCATATCAAAGGAAGTATGCATTGTCTTGCTTATAAGGGAAGAACATCATATATAATTTGAAGCACATTTTTTAAAAGTCAAATACTTGTGTCTAGGTAGTAGAGACTTTCTTTATATGCCGATAATTCTGGTGACAATCAAGATGGGCTGGTCCGATGAATATGCATCTGATTGTAATTGTAATGAATGCCTAATGTGAATTGCCTGCTCGTTGTTTTTTGTGAAATTTCGATTCACAATGGAGTTTTTGAATCCGAAATTCAGCCCGTGCACTCCAGACTTGAAACGGATATATCAAGATGTCGAAGCGGATTATGAACCCTTATGATGGTATGTAGCTAAATCTAACCGTTCAGTTTCTTTGTTTTTGGTCGATTTGTTTAATGGTTTGCTTTAGCATACTGAGAAAGGTGCCATGTCAGGCAAAGGAATATTTTCACTTTTCGGCGATAAATAGTATTGTTGAGTATAATGCAAGAAGGGTTCGTCGTATTTTACAAGTTAAGCCTATACCAACATTAATATATATTACTTTTTAGTTCACCTTGACTAAATCTCTGGTTCAGCTTATATTGTTAAAGGTCTTTGTAATGCAATCTTCTCTAATCTGATCATGTGTTTCGTCTATTGAGTATTCACACTGTATGTAGTATTGAAATCACTCATTAGTTTACGACGCAGGCTAGGGTGGAAGAGTAATAATTTGTATCATAAGTGGAGTTATGTGACCATGGCCAAGCAATAAGCCAACAAAGTTAACTTTGAACCATTTCGAACTTGTACAGAACCAGGATGGTGAATAAGGTTGTTTTGCCAAATTGTATTCAGTTTCCAATGTATATTGTCAATGTCCATTCATAAATTACTTACTAAAATTTATGAACTATTTACCATGTTCAGCTGGTTCTAATATCTTGGTCAGGCATTTGATTTGAGCTCTGGTCATTAGTGTAGAAGTATCCACTTATCCTAACTGATTTATTAAATCATTACCATGTTAAAGTTTAGCACAAGTGACATAACTTTGGCGCTGTGAATTCATGATCTCTCATGTTGTGTCTTCGGACATCTCGCTGGTTTTCTAGAGCGGACTTTGCTGGAGCAAGTCATGGTTGAAAATGAATAAGAAGAGGCAATCAGACGTTGACAGTGTAGCATTAGAGTACGTTTGGAACCAAAGGTTAGGCTAATTGTAGTTTGATGCTAGAGATGACCTCATTAGCAATGCTGGCCGCTGGTTAGCAGTCAGACAGTTAGTTTTAGAGTCGCTGTCTTTATATTTAATAAATGCATTATAATACATCCAATGTTCTATTGCAGTGCTAGGAAAAATGACTGTCAAATTCGATTGTGTCCATATTTCCTAACTATTAGAGACTGTTGGGTGTGGTGTCTGTAGGCGTTTTTCACAGTGGTCGTATATAAAATTTGATGGTTCAAGAGACTGTCCTTAGGTTCGAAACACTGAAGTAAAGATCACTCAAGTGATTTTAACATGTGTGTGTGTGTGGTGTGTGTTCTGTGCTGATTGCTTTGACTGTATGTTCATAGGGTTTGGAACTATTTGCGCAGTCCGTGAATTAATTTTGCAATGGTTTATCGAATTTCGGTAATATAATTTGCTGATGGTGATTATCTGCAATTGCGAAGATGTTCATAAACGAACATAGGGATGATTAACTGGCTTACATCATATTCAAGGCATTTGCACCGGTAACAAGTTTGAAAGAAACAAGTAAACCTTTCCTAAGAGTGAAATTAGGGCGTGCAATTTAATGCTTGAAATCCTGATCAGAAAACATATATACTATGTACGAGCTTCGTATAATCCCCCCGCGAAGGTGATACGGGTGAGGATTTGAACTTGTCCTTGCAGGTGAAAGGAGCTTCTTTTCAACGGTAGGCAACCTGATCCTCGTAGTATGTAATTATTGGGATGTGCCTAGCGTATACATAAAATGATCGGAATTTTCATTGCTTAGCTGTTTGATACAAGTACACAATTTTCCGCAATTGATCTACTTTGATTTCTCGTACGATTTAAAATATGTAAGATGAAGTTGTCTTAAAGTTGTACAAATAGTAATCCAAGGTTTTGTAGTTGGATTATGGTTACTCTTACTTGGCTTGTTGCCTTCGTGGGAATGGGTGGTTTAGATTGATGACATGTTTGTTGACATTAAAAGGATAACATATAAAAAAATGGAGGATGTTATTGGCGTTTCTTCTCATCTTTCTTTGGTTTTTCTCTTCTACTCTAAAATTGGGGTAGTGGATTCAGGGGTCTAATTATTGCCACTTGTCTCATGTCCTATAAATTAGACTGACATTAAAGACTTCGAACTCTTTGTGTGGCACTTCTTGATTCTCTCACCGTGTCTTAATACAATTATTCTCAAATAAATATAAAAATAAGTAAAAGATATACTTATTGCAATTTGCATGTGAAGACTTACGTTCATTTCGCCCATATTACCAAACACTTTTCTTTATCTTTTATCTCGTTCTTCCTATCCTTGTGCCCAATGCCGATGTTCTAATAATAGATGAAGAAAGCATTGTGTGAACTACTAAGAAGGTTGAAAAGAAAAGAAACGCTGGCCTTTAACTATGTTGTGTCTTCAAGAGATCATGTATTTACATGTTCAATAGCTTGAAGTGAATATATTTTATTATTGTTAATGACAAATGACGAGTAGTTAATTGACAATATTATGACGAGTGACAATTATTAACCTAAACTCAAGAAGTGAATCGCTATCATTGTTGCTTGTGTCTAATTAATTATGTATCGAGACACCCACAATATAAGAATAACAAGTAAGAAATAATTCTTATAATTTAAGTTTTACAGATATATAGTTTCATAGCACATGGAAGGTAAATTATGGCAAGCACATTTAGATTACAAATAGATCAAACATGTATTTTATTTCAATTTATTCCAATTACAAATATTTTTTATAATTTGACATGATGATGATTCGAAATTTCAGATAACCTAAATACTCCGTACCTAATTTAATTTATTACCTAAAGTAATTTGAATTGATCTACTTAGCTAGTTAATTAACAACTAACAACGACATGTAAGATTTTGGCAAATTATTTGCCAAGAGACAATAATTATGTGCATTTAGGTGATTATGCCGACGTAAAAACATCCACATATACATGTATTCTTGCTTATTTTTATTTTGAACAATTAATATTATTGTATTCATTTTATATAATTTGTCATTTTGACAAACAAATGCAAAAATCTATTATCTACTTGCACCGCCATATAAATTACTCAGTAATTGACTTTTAATTTATCCCGTTTTAATTTCACAACCACAATATCACTCTTGTATTAAGAAAAATAAAGTGCCCCCTTAAACATTCTCTCTTTATTTCATCTAGAAAAATAACTCTATCTTCTTTTGTCTAGTTTTTGGAGCTACACCTAATGGGATCTTATCCAATTCTAAACTTGTTTATTTTGAGAAATCAAATTTCATTTAAGATTTAGTTGTTTTTTGTATTATTGATAAGGCCAGGGGCTATTATTTTATGGGCTATTTCATTTAAAATTTTATGGGCTCCTTATRTTCTCGTCATGTTGCCCTATGAAAATCACAAACAGGGAGATCATTCTCAGATTTGTTTGTGTGCGTCTCGAACTCGGGTTTCAGCCAAACCATGAACGGTAAGACTCGACGCGTGTTCTGCTTGCTCTCGGGTTTTTGTTGATGATATTTATGGGGATCATGTTGTGTCCTGTGTTGGGATCGTTGGTATCAAGCATCGCCTAATGTTGTCCGTGATACCCTTCTTAACGTTTGTTTTCGCTCTGGAATTTCTGCTGCGCAAATAAGAGGTAAATGTTAGGTTGACTAGTGAAGCGACGGGCGCTCTTCGACCTGCGAATGTCTTACTCTATTCTTGGGACGACGACTTGGATGTGTGTGTTGACGACCTGACGGGGGTCATCTCCTGTGACGCAATCTAGGTTGTCTGTTTTCGTTCCTGGGGCGGGTGGTGGCGGCAACAGCACAACGGAAGCAGGAGAAGTATTTGGAGCGGTGTAGGGCGCGCTATTGCTACGGTTTTCTTCCTTTTTCCTTCTCTTCCTTGGGGGGAATTAGATAAGGTGTTGTTGCGCTTCTGCGGCGGATTCAGACGTTTTCTAGGGCTCGAGACATTGGGGCACGTGCAGCTGCTCACATTTCACTAGGATAGGATTCGCTATAAGGGGAGTGGGGCCCATATTGTATCTCAACTCCCCTCCAACTTCTTGTAGATCACTTGATCTTTTTGTTGGTTATAACGCTTGCCACGTTTCATAATAATATGATGATGATAATAATAATAATAAAAAATGGCGAAAATAATATATGATCCAAAGTATTTTAACTTATTTTGTTTAAATGCGTGGATCCAAATTAAATTAAAACCTTTAGTGAGCGTCCAATTCAAAATTCTAATTGACACATAATGATATATATCAGGTCCAATATGATTTTTCTAAACAATAATTCAAATATATTTGAAACCTTGGGTTGCACCAAATTGGATTAGGGGTAAGAAATAAATACAAGTAATTCGTATAAGGTTTTATGCACGCATTTGTCTAGTCTAGTAAGAAAATTATGAAGTGAGTAAATTCTAATTGGAGATTTCAAGTTTTCATACTGAAATAATTCTTGGTGGGTGCGTATATACAAACAATATGACCAAACCCAGATAATTTTAGTTTAACATATGCAAAATAGCCACATAGTTAATTTTAGGTTTAGTAGATCATAAAAATAAAGATATTTGTAAAAATTTAGCATTCAAGCCTTAAAATATACATTAAATAATAGTTTGCGTTGTTTTATAATAAGTTTTCTAATCTACATCATTCAAAAGTATTTCAAATGTTAATAAAGTCCAAAGACTTAAATCAATCATAATCATATTCACTTTTTTGAGCCGACTTGATTTTTGATCCAATTTCAATCCTAGCAATTATCGATTTGGTCATGATCTTAAAATGTAGAAATCTAGATCGACTTCAATGTGGTCCAATGAAGAAACATTGATGACACACATTAAAGTTTGAGATATATTTTTTAATAACAAAATTAAAGATTATGTATACCTTTTTGTAATGATACTCATATATAATAAACACTATCACTAGAGAAATATAACCATCAATCAAATAAGAAAGAAGGTAGAGATGATTTTTCTCATAAAATGAAGGATGGATTGCTTAGATGCATCCATATATGTCGACTATCTAATATAAACTGGAAGTTTGACAAATATTTCATTCGTTTATCAATTGCAACAAATGAATTTATATCTCAATTCAAAACAGTTTCGATTTGTTTTTTCCAAACAGAAACAGAGGAAGACACTTCGAATTAGATTTATTTGTTGCTAGATTTCTCTTGATGCACGTAAGAGAGACATAAATAAGTTTGGTAATGATGATTAACATAGTAGAGAAAATGGATGCATTATTGATGGACATTGAGGATGAGGTTTCGACTAATCCTCCTAAGGCACCATATTGAGCGTTTTCAATAACACTTGCACAACAAGCCTATGGTTTTAGAAAAGGAGGGGAGTGAAAGTGAGGGTGACTCAAAAAAAGTTTGTTAAACAAAGATCATTGTTAATGAATGACCCCTTTTACGATATCTATTACTACACACAATATTCACAAATATTCTTAAAATTTATATTTTTAAATAAAAGTATCTCCATTAGCTGTTTATTCCCTCTACCTAATTTTCACTAATATAATAATCTTGATAATCCTTGCTTATATATTTTTAATTAAAAATCGAATTTTTGAAAGCAAAAATAGTAATTTATTAATTTTGTTGTTGTAAAAATAAAAAGAAAAAGACAAAAGAAGAAGAGGAGGCATACACTCTCAAGTTTTGAAATCAAAGTTAAAAACTGGCAAGTCACCATCTTTCTTCCCTTCGTTCTCTTCTCCACGAGAGGATAGCCAAACCTCCCTTTCTCTCTCCTCTCTCTTCTTCTTCTTCTTCCATTTCTGCCATTATTATTTTATCCTCCATTTTCTTTTTTTTTTAAATTTTATTATTATTATTCCTCTTTTTCATTATATTTACATATTATCCTTTCTTTCTTCTCTTCTCTATTTTACAACCCTTGATTAGATTTTTCCTTCTTCTTCCTCTTCAAAAAATTGGTAAGAACTCCCAACAAAAAGAAAGGAAAAAAAAGAGGGGGTTGAAGAAAGGGAATAAGAAGAAGGAGAAGAAGAAGCTCAATCTTTTTCTCTCTTGTTTCTGTTTTGATTAGGCCTCCTCTCAGTCTTCAACTTAATCCATTATTTTTCTGGGTTTTTAATATCACTCCTTCATATTCACAATCTGGTACTAATTTGTTCCTCTTCATTTTCAATTAAAAGCTTCAAACTTTGGTTTTGGATTATACTTTTTCTGGGTTTCAGTGAAATCCCATTCATGGATTTGATTGATCAATGATCTGAAGCTCACCATGAAGGATCTGATGTTTTTTTTTTTATTTTGATTTAATCACTGCCATAATTTATACTTTTCGTTTTATCATGTTTTGATTGTTTGATATGATATATTATAGTTGTTAATTCGTGGAGTTGGTTGCAGTTTGGTTTGTTATTGTTGTGAAAGTATTCTTTTGTAATTGATTTTAGCTTGTTGGTATCCGTTGATTATATGCTTGTTACCTTGTGATGATGGTTTGTGTCTGAATTAATAACAAAGACGTGCTTATAATCTACTTAAATGCATTGGATCTAGTTTTTGGGATGCTCCATATACTGTAATACGTTATACTATATTAATATAATCATCTCAAATATATATGGCTAAATAAAAAGATAATAAATTAGAAGGAATGGTTTGGAACTTGTAGAAGCTTTGGATTATTAGTTGTAGTAACATATAAGTGATGTAATGGGATGATGAACTTAGGTAGATTGGAAGATGAGCCAGGGAAGCTGTTCATGTGGTGGATTTCATGGGACACAAATGAAGATCGTTTGAGGGAGTATTTTCAATCATTTGTGAGGTTGTGGAAGCTGTGATCATGAAGGATCGCGCAACCGGTCGGGTGGCTCGTGGGTTCGGCTTGTTGTCATTTATGCTGACCGTCTTGATGTATAGTTCTAGGGCGATGTTAGCAGAAGCATATTGATAGATGGTAGACTTGTAAGTAGTTTGGATATCTTCTTTGTTTTATGGTGGAGTGTCATTATTGTGTTTATTGGTATACAAATGACTTTGATTTTATTTGCACAGATTTGTATTGGATCTACTATGCCAGGTATATTTGATTGTCTATGCTATATGTCTCAATCAATGACTTTGGGCTGAATTTGGATACGTCAACGATACCAATTTCTTATCATGGTACAATATATTGATAATTAAGGTGCAAAATGGAAGAATTGTTTAGATGATGTTTGCTTGTGTAAAATGATCGTTGATTAGATAAGATACAGCGCGGTCTAAGACAATGCTGTTTTCCTGTGGTGTTTATGTGCTTAACTTAATCTGCTGGACTTGCGTATCATGTAGCATAGCATATCTGTGCTTTTAAGGATATGCTAATCAGCTTGTGAGCTTAAGTATACATTGAAGTTTGTTAATTAAAGCTCAATTGCCTGGAAGAAT
>SNQN01000841.1:61545-90595 GCA_008642245.1 Bassia scoparia | reverse complement strand
AACAGGACGTAGTATGCCGGTTGTGGCGTTACGTAGTGTAGTGCTCTGCCAACTATACCCACTGAAGATCGACCCACATAAGTGGAACAAGTTCTGATGGCTTCATATGCTGTTCTCAAGTGGAGGCAACATTTATATAAATTATATATATATTAATTAGTTAACTGTATGTAATATTGTAATCATGTTGTGTTCAATTTTACTTTAAAGTGTATATATGTAATCTTGAATTTGATAATAGAGGAAAAGTTGTCACATGCAATAGTATGTATCCTAGCCACCTAAGCTAAGGTTTAAACTTTAAAGTTCTAATTGATTAGGGACTTTTAGGTTATTATATAAGGTTTTTCTTTATAAGCACTCGAATTCGATTTTCTTATAATTTTACATAACATTTTATTTTTTCATATACGTACACAATCTTTATGTTAAATTAAAAGTATTTTTATTCTTCTATTCCGGGTGTGTTCAATACAATGAATTTAGAGTAAATTGGACTTGTATCGTGATATACATCACACGAATTGTTCACCAGCAAATGAATCACCTTTCCCTAGCTAACTGTACAAAAATTAGAATAATAAAGCATATCTTATTTAGCATAAGAGTATTTTAAATTTAAAAACTCACATGGTATATAAGCTAGGTTAGGATGCAACAATATTGAAACACATACATGTGCAAGTTTGTAACATGAGACAAGATGAAAGTATAAACTATTATCTTCGTCATTAAAATAAAGCCAAGAGGGTTGGTTAGTTATATAAATATACGTCGGTATAATGACGATTGTGTTACACTGCACTTGCATATGTAGTTGCATGAAATAATAGATACATAATAATTTATAATATAATTTTGAGAAGAGAGTCAATTAAAAATGTATTATATTTCGTATAAATTTTGGTACCACGTTAAATTTCTTTGATTATAAATAAAGAAATAAAAAGAAGTTCTCCAATTATTAACAAAAGAGAAGTCTCATTAAGTTGGATAAGCTAGCTGTGGCTGGTTTACCAAGCAAGCTAATACGCCTAAAATAATATTAAATAAACGCAAACTGTATGTATGGTACAACCGGTTGTTACCTAGTCTCGCTCGATTCGTACAATCAAACACTCGTTTTTGGTTCCTTTTGCAAAATTTTCGATCTAAACAGCAAAAATTGAATATAAATTCTACTTACCCTAGCTAAGCTACAAGTCGATGTACCAATACACATGCTCTGTTAATAATAACGACGATAGAAAGGGAAAGATATAATAAGGTAGCTAGCATAAAAACTCATGACCTGTGATACACGTGCACCGCATACAAACATTTACTGTTTGATTGGATATTTTAATTAGCTGTTCTCTTTTTCTCTTCTTTTTCTTCTTTAAGTGAAGCACTAACTTATTTATCATCTCTTCTGTTTTTTTTTCTTTTTTTTTTTGTCTCTAATAAAGGACAACTTATCCTTCTGTATTATTACACACATAATACATACATCTTGCAATAATCTTTATATATTATATTGTAATTTAAAGATTAGATCGAAAGTTCATTTAATTTTTTACCCCTATTATTAGGAGTTTTTTAAACCAAAAACCTTCTAAGAAATCTAATTGTGTTTCTGTTACAAGAATCGGAATTGAATTGAAGTGGTGATATTAGTAGTTATTATTAAACAAGTTTAGTACTTGTTGTGTATTATATTTTTTCTCATTATAACAATGCATTGAATCCAAAATTGAATAGCCTTACAAAACGTATTGGAACGTGGAATTTAGATCCGTTCTTTGTTATTGCGTTAGTGATCTTTTATCGCTTTAATCGTACTATAGTATTTTTTATGCTCACCAAAAGTTAAGATGTGACACGCGAACTCATACATGTTCGTACTCCATATATGGAGTGTTTTGATTTGCTAGTTAGTTGTATTGATCTATAGGACCAACTACGATCTATTAATTTTTTTAATTAATCACAAACTTTATTTATGCGAATCCAAATTAAAATGATGCATGCATATTTTAATCAAACATCATCCAATCATGAATCAATTAAAGGAATTTGGAGAGTAATATTTTCTCCATTATCGAATTTCACCCATAAATTATTTTAAAAAAGAGGTTTTGATGCAAATAAAAGAAGATATGCATTATAAATCAAAGAAAATGATAAGAGAAAGAGAAGATTGAGATTAGTAGTAATGTGACACAGCAAATCATTTGTGCCTTGCTCCCACATGAAGGAAACAGACATGTTTGCAATGTTGTCTTTGTTATTATTTAATTAATTTAAATTATATTAAAATAGTATGGAGTAGACGAGTAGTATACACAAGAAAATGCCAGATGATAATCAGGTTGTTCATTTTTCGTACAGATATCAACCTTCCACGGTATATATGCCGCCGGCTCACTCCTCGACAATAAATTTGCTATTTTCTCGTTTTTTATTATCTCGGTCCTGATATATACTTTGCTAGTTAATTTTTGTGTTTAGAGAACTATAAAGCGGTCGGGGAATGACAATTGGCGACTCCGAGATCTCCTAGTATCAAGAGGGATAAGTCTAATCAATTAAGCCATACATTAACTCTCCTTACTTTGGCCATTAATTAATAATTGTATAAACTTATTATTATAAGTATGCTAATAATCATAAACTGTAAATATTATGAAAGGACTAACATGTGACAATATTTTCATATGTTTTTATGTATAAAGTCTAAATCTAGCTTGATTTAATTGATCAATTAAATGGTTAATAAAAAAAGATCCACTTTGTAGTCATTAAAAAACAAGTACAAAAGAGAGACAGAGAGAGGCTAAGAACTGAAAATAATAATTAAAATTGTAAAAAAAAAAAAAAACTTAAAAATCATAATCAAGGTATTATTCTCTATTAAATTAACTTTTTTATGAAAGTATCACATTATTATTCTAGAATATATTTAATTAAAAAAAATGAAGCCACTAATAAGTATTAGCCTATTGACTAGTTTTGTGGGATGAGTACTAGCTCAGGTTGATTTTTTTTTTTTCCTTTTTTTTTACAAAAAGGAGCTCAAGGTTTGAAATCTTCTATTTTATTGTCATTTGTAAAATGTAAAGCTCTTATTACTACTCTTTTAAATTAATTAATTATAATTACTATCCTAGCTAAGATTAAGATATTCTTAAATTAAAATTCATTTATTTAAAGGTAATTCCGAAATATTATTGATTTATGATAATTTTGTAGGTAAGAAAGTCTATTATTTATATATAAGTTACATTTATTTCACGATAGGCAACCAAATAAATTAATGCACCCTTTCCAATATCTATCAAGATTATTCAACGATACGAGAGGTAATAACTAGGATTGAAATGATAGTTGTCCTGAATAGATTCATATAAAAGTACATCGTAAAAGAACATTATTTCATTTCTCTGTTATTTCAACCTTGGATCTATCAGATTTCCTATAAACTATACTACTAACAAAGAGTGAAATAACTTAAGTTAATTGAACACTCCATATGTGATTTCAAATTAAAGATCTTTAAAATCGATTTTCATCCCCGTCTTTTGACTCTTGAAACATTAAAAAAACAATGTATGGCAAGCACATTTGATTAACAAATAGATCCAAACATGTATTTGTATTTCCAATTTTTTCCAATTACAAATATTTTTTATAATTGACATGATGATGATTCGGTATTTCGGATACCTAAATTTCTCCCGTACCTAATGTTATTTATTACCAAGCTAATTTGAATTGATCTACCTTAGCTAGTTAATTAACAACTAAAACACATGTAAGATTTTGGCAAAATTATTTGCCAGAGACAATAATTATGCTGCTTTAGGTGATTATGCAACGAAAAAAATCCAATATACATTGGTATTCTTGCTTATTTTTTAATTTTGAACAATTATACTTAGTCTAATTATTGTAGTTCATTTTATAATAATTTGTCATTTGACAAAACAAATGCAAAATCTATTATCTATTGCACCGCCATATAAATTACTTCAGTAATAGACTTTTATCCCGTTTTAATTTCACACCAAATATCGACTCTTGTATTGAAAAAAAATAAGTGCCCCCTTAAACATTCTCTCTTTTATTTCATCTAGAAATAAACCTCTATCTGTCTTTTGTCTCTAGTTTTTAGGAGCAACCCAATGGGAATCTTATCCAATTCTAACTTGTTTATTTTGAGAAATCAAATTTCTTTAAGATTTAGTTGTTTTTTGTATTATGGATAAGGCAGGGGCTTATTTGTTATGGTTTTCATTTAAAATTTTATGGCTCCTTATCTTATCTGTCATTGCTTGCCCTAATGAAAATCACAACAGGAGAACTCATTCTTCAAGATTTTGTTGTTTGCGGTCTCTGAACTCGGGAGGTTTCACGCCAAACCATGACGTAAGACTCGACGCCGTGTTCTTGCTTGCTCGTCGGGTTTTTTGTTGATGATATTTAATGGGATCAATGCTTGTGTCCTAGTTTGGTGGATCGTTGGTATCAAGCACGCATAATGTGTCCGTGAATACCCTTCTTCGTTTGTTTTTCGCTCTTGGAAATTTCTGCTCGCAATAAAGAGGATAAATGTTAAGGTGATAGGAACGCCGAACGGGTGCCTTCGACCCTGCGAAATAGTCTTACTCTATTCTTGGGAACGACGACTTGTGTTGTGTGGTTGACCAGACTGAACGGGGGGTCATCTCCTGTGACGCAATCTAGTCTGTCTGTTTTCGTTCCTCGGGCGGTGGTGTCTGGCAACAGCAGCAACGGTAAGCAGAGAAGTATTTTGACGTGTGTAGGGCGCTATTGGCTACGGTTTCTTCTTCCTTTCTCTTTCCTTGGGGGAATTAGATAAGGTGGTATGTGCCTTTGCGCGGATTCAAACGTTTTCTAGGGCTTCTTCGAGAAAACATCTGGGGCACGTGCAGCCGTCACATTTTGCACTAGCCCGATAGGAATTCCTATAAGCGAGGGAGTGGGCCCTATTGTATCTCACTCCCCCCTCCAACTTCTTGTAGATCACTTGATCTTTTTTGTTGGTTATAACGCTTCCACGTTTCATACATAATATGAATATGATAATAATAATATAGAAAATGGCGAAAAATAATATATTGATCACACAGTATTGTTAAACTTATTTTGTTTTAAATGCGTGGATCCAAATGTAAATTAAAAACCTTAAAGTGAGCGTCTCGCAATTCAAAATTCCTAATTGAACACATAATGATATATATCAGGTCCAAATATGATTTTCTATAACATAATTCAAAGTATTTTGAAACCGTTGGGTTGCATCCAAATTGATTTAGGGGTAAGAAATAAATACAAGTTAATCGTCGTATAAGGTTTTTTATGCACGCATTTGTCTAGTCTAGTAAGAAATTATGGAAGTGAGTAAATTTCTATTTGGGAGATTCAAGTTTTCATCTGAATATATTCTTGGTGGTGCGTATATACAACAATATGACCAAACCCAGATAATTTTAGTGTTAACATAGTGCAAATACCACAATAGTAATTTTAGGTTTAGTAGATCATAAAAATAAAGAGATTTGTAAAAATTTAGCATTCAAGCCTTGAAAAATATACATTAAATAATAGTTTGCGTTGTTTTATAATAAGTTTTCTAATCTACATCATTCAAAGTATTTCAAATGTTAATAAAAGTCCAAAGACTTAAATCAATCATATCATATATTCACGTTTTTGAGGCCGACTGATTTTGATCAATTTCAATCCTAGCCAATTATCGATTGGTCTTGATCTTAAAATGTAGAAATCTAGATCGACTTCAATGTGGTCCAATGAAGAAACATTGATGGACCACATTAAATTTGAGATTATTTTTTTTAATAACAAATTAAAGATTATGTATACCTTCTTGTAATGATACTCATATATAAATAAACACTATCATAGAGGAAATATAACCATCAATCAAATAAGAAGAAGAAGGTAGAGATGATTTTTCTATCAATGTAAGGAGATTGCTTAGATGCATCCATGATATTTCGACTATTAATATAAACTGGAAGTTTGACAATATATTTCATCGTTTATTTCAATTGCAACAAATGAATTTATATCTCAATTCAAAACAGTTCGATTTGTTTTTTCCAAACAGAAACAGAGGAAGACCACTCGAATTAGAGTTTATTTGTTGCTAGATTTCTCATTGATGCACGTAAGAGAGACATAAATAAGTTTGTAATTGGATGATTTGACATAGTAGAGAAATGGATGCATTATTGATGGACATTGAGGATAGGTTTGACTAATCCTCCTAAGCACCATATGAGCGTTTTCAATAAACACTTGCACAACAAGCCTATGGTTTTAGAAAAGGGAGAGTGAAAAGAGGAGGGTGACTCAAAAAAGTTGTTAAAACAAAGATCATTGTAATGAATGACCCCTTTTACGATATCTATTATACACACAATATTCACAAATATCTTAAAATTTTATTTTTAATAAAAGTATCTCCATTAGCTGTTTATTCCCTCTAACCTAATTTTCACTAAATATAATAATCTTGATAATCCTTGCTTATATATTTTTAAAAAATCGAATTTTTGAAAGCAAAAATAGTAATTTATCTAATTTTTGTTGTTGTAAAAATAAAAGAAAAACAAAAGAAGAAGAGGAGGCATACACTCTCAAGTTTTTGAAATCAAAGTTAAAACTGGCAAGTCACCATCTTTCTTCCCTTTCGTCTCCTCTTCTCCACGAGAGGATAGCCAAACTCCCTTTCTCTCTCTCTCTCTTCTTCTTCTTCTTCCATTTCTTGCCCATTTATTATTTTTATCCTCCATTTTCTTTTTTTTTTTAAATTTATTATTATTATCCTCTTTTCATTATATTTACATATATCACTTTCTTTCTTCTCTTCTCCTATTTTACACCCTGATTAGAAGTTTTTCCTGTCTTCTTCCTCTTCAAAAAATTTGTAAGAACTCCACAAAAAAGAAAGGAAAAAAAAAGAGGGGGGTTGAAGAAAGGAATAAGAAGAAGGGAGAAGAAGAGCTCAATCTTTTTCTCTCTGTTCTTGTTTTGATTAGGCCTCCTCTCAGATCTTCAACTTAATCCTTTTTATTCTGGGTTTTTAATATCACTCTTCATAATCACAATCTGGTACTAATTTGTTCCTCTTCATTCAAGTTAAAGCTTCAAACTTTGGTTTTGGATTATAACTTTTTCTGGAGTTTTCAGTGAAATCCGCATATCATGGATTTGATTGATCAATGATCTGAGCTCACCCATGAAGGATCTATGTTTTTTTTTTTATTTGATTTAATCACTGCCATATTCTAACTTTTCGTTTTATCATATGTTTGATTGTTTGATATGATATATTATAAGGATTTTGCATTGGTTGCTCATTGGGGTGATGCAAGTAACTTTTTGTAAATTGATTTAGCTTTGTTGGATCGCTTGATTATATGCTTGTTACCTTGTGATGATGGTTTGTGTCTGAATTAATAACAAAGACGTGCTTATAATCTACTATTAAATGCATTGGACTAGTTTTTGGGATGCTCAATACTGTAAAGCTTATCTATATTAATATATTCTCAATAATATTGCTAATAAAAGATAATAATATAAAGGAATGTTTGGAACTTTGTAGAAGCTTTGGATTATTAGTGTGTAACAATATAAGTGATGTAATTTGGATGATGAACTTAGGTAGATTGGAAGATGGAGCCAGGGAAGCTGTTCATGGTGGGATTTCATGGGACACAAATGAAGATCGTTTGAGGAGTATGTTTCATCATTTGGTGAGGTTGTGGAAGCTGTGATCATGAAGGATCGCGCAACCGGTCGGGCTCGTGGGTTCGGCTTTGTCATTTATGCTGACCCTGCTGTTGCTGAGCGAGTTGTTAGGCGAAGCATATGATAGATGGTAGAACTGTAAGTATTTGGATATCTCTTTACTGTTTTATTGGTGTATGTTTTTGGTATTACTAAATGTTGCCTTTATGTGCTACCAAAGTACTAATTGTGATGGCTTTACTATGTCTAGGTATAATTTGATTGTCTATGCCTATATGCTCAATCAATGAGCTTGGGCTAATTGATACGTCAACAGATCCAATTTCTTATCATGGTACAATATATTGATAATTAGGTGCAAAATGGAAGAATTGTTTAGATGATGTTTGCTTGTGTAAAATGATCGTGATTAGATAAGATACAGCGCGGTCTAAGACAATGCTGTTTTCCTGTGGTGTTTAATGTGCTTACTTAATCTCTGGACTGCGTATCATGTAGCATAGCATATCTGTGCTTTTAAAAGAATATGCTAATCAGCTTGTGAGCTTAAGTATACATTGAAGTTGTTAATTAAAGCTCACATTGCTGTAATAGAACCTAGGCAAAAGTTTTTGGTAACTTAGATGCTATTTTTGTTTGTGGTTTTAGTGTATCAGGGATTTGAATAGATAAACAATTGTGGATAATTTTTTTTTATTTATCATAAATGTGATCAGGTTGAGGCAAAAAGGCTGTCTCTAGAGATGATCAGCACATCCTGAGCAGAAACCACAGCAGCCCTAGTGCATCGCCAGTGCCTGTTCGTACAAAAGAAGATATTTGTCGGGGGTTTGGCTCTACTGTGACAGAGGGAGACTTCAAAGGTACTTTGATCAATTTGGGACAATCACTGATGTTGTGTTTATGTATGCCACAACAGCACAACGGCCACGAGGCTTTGGTTTTATCACCTTTGACTCAGAAAAGCAGTAGAAAGGGCACTGATTAAGAACTTTTCATGAACTTAATGGTAAGATGGTTGAGGTCAAACGAGCTGTTCCCAAAGATCTGTCACCAGGTCCCAGCAGGAGTCCTTTGGGTGTGTGTAGCAGTGGACTTAGTAGAGTTAATAGCTTCCTCAATGGCTATGCACAGGGCTTCATCCCAGCCCTATTGGAGGACATGGAGTCAAAATTGACGATCGACAAAGTCCTATCCTTATGCTCGAGGTGGATTTCCATCATTTAGCCCTTCTAGCTATGGAAGGCGATGAATTTTGAGCAAGAATGAGTCCAACTTTGTGAAACTCCAAACCTCTTTCAAAGATGAGCTTTGAGCAAGGGTTAAGTGCATTGCACAATAACAACGT
The DNA here is from genome assembly GCA_008642245.1 of Bassia scoparia. Lineage (NCBI taxonomy): Eukaryota > Viridiplantae > Streptophyta > Magnoliopsida > Caryophyllales > Amaranthaceae > Bassia > Bassia scoparia. The sequence goes on along the minus strand of SNQN01000841.1, from coordinate 81,465 downwards.
CAACAGGCATGATAGCTTTGCTGAGTTTGATGGGGTGAACAGAGGTAATGCCTCTGCTATTGGTTCATCTTCGGAGCTTGTGGGGAATGGGAACATTAATGACTCTGTTTGCTCGGAACAATGCTTCCATGAACTTTAAGAACATTGAGGCAGATTCTCTTATAAACAATGAATCAATTTGGAATCCCTCTACCCCTGTTCAGGTGGGGGACGTACTTCTGTCTCAAATGCCTCATCTTAGCTATGGCCGGGAAGATAACAACATTGGATCAACAAATGGATTGGTATGGCCGAGACATAAGAAGCAGGCACCGCCTGCATCATCCTTTCCTTCATTGATGTATAGTGCGTAGAGGTTGATGATTTCTTGGTGGTGGGAGTGAGCAACTTGCTTTTGCCATCTTGGACTGAAGGATCTGGTTCTTTTGAATTGACTTGGAAATTCAGTGGTCAGATGTTCCAGCTCATAATCCAGCAGGTTTATGCTGGTAGTTTTAGCAATTTGTCAATAGCAACATAGAGTAAAGTCCATTCTTCTCGACTACCTATTTTACTAAATTCTGCACACTTTATAATTCTTTCCATCATCTTAAACTGAATTCAATGTCTTTATTTGGCATGAGCATTCTTCGCTTTCTGAGCTTAAAAAAAAACACACTCATGTGAACATTAATGCTTACTACGTGTTCAACGTAGTGTGAAATAGGCAAATTTATCAATGATGAGCGCAATAATTTAGTGGCACTAATTTATAGTGATGTTAGCAGAACAGTTATAATTTGTCTGTCCATTCCTCCACACATAGCTGATCTCAATGTTTGAAACATATTGCTTGTCTTTGAAGTGTTTAAATTGAAGATGACCTGTCCATATCGATTTTTGTTACCCTGGCCTACTACTGCCTGATTGGTTAGAGTAGACACAAAGTCTATAGTAATTTGAACTAGGTTGTCTGGTACAGTCTTGAAGATTAAGATAGCTTGCAGACAAAGTTAGTCTGAGTCTGGTGAAATTGTGTATGTTCATGTTCATTCATATCCCACGGCTCCTATTTCATCTTGTCTGCAATGAATTTGTTATAGTTATATGGATGATAACCAAGGACAATACCATATTTTGAATGTAACGGCCACAACTCTATTCAAGATGATGACACCATGCAAATATTTTTGCTTTTCTGTCTTATTATTCACGAAAATTTAAAAATCTTCCTTTGTTAAGTTGTGCAAGCTGTACAATCATGTTGATAGTGCATAATAGGCAATCGCTGCATCTGAAACTTGATACTTAAGTTAAGGCCAGTGCCTTTGCATTGCTTAGGTAAAGACGTTAAAGTTTCTCGCACCTAAGCCTATCATACCCTTTTTGTCTGATGCCTCATCAGTCTGTGGGGGTACTGTTCATTATATGCAAAGTGAACTGTTTCTGTATCTGTGAAGAAAAAGATATTGTAAAAATCGTGATGGATGCTCTGAAACACCATGGAGATTATGCTCTGTGACATATTGATTATTAACACTATGCAACAAGATAGATAGACGACACTAGGATTTAAGCTTAAGGCAAAAGCTGTGTTGAAGGGAAAAGTCCATCAGTTGTATTTTTTTCCACTTAAATTTACAGTATATGTTTTTTTTTTGTTTTTTTTTGTTTCATTTTATATTATATTCTACGAGCTTGAAATCTGCCTTGTGCTAACATTTATGCTTTCTGTGGGTTAGTTTCAAGGGATTGCTGCTTAGAGAAAGTTATTCAATTGGATGTGAGTAGTTTGTGTAGTAATGGACAGAAGTCTGCAAAAACTGTTTCCTGTACTTCAGTAATAGAAATTGGGGTCGTAGCATTGATCAGGTTGCTGCTTGGATTTGCAGAATTACAAGTACAAGGTCGGCAAAACACTTGTTGATCATCATTTTATCATAGGTTTTCTTCCTTTTCTCCTCGTTTTTGTCTTGTGTCGTTGGAATTTGTAAATGGAAATCACGGGGTACACATAGTATCATCCATCACTTGCAACACGCGCGGGGTACTATAGAACTAAGATGTGGATGTTAATCTATCTTCTCTTATATAGTTTTCCAGCCAATTGTTATATTCTTAAGAGGTAATTAATTGTGTAGTGAAATCTAGTTGGGTTGTAATGTGTAAAACCTTCAGAATGCTTGTGAGCTACTTATACCGTTGAAAAGAATTTTTTGTGACTCTTTATATATAGCTTTAGTTTTATATGCTATATACAGACTATGATGGTTTTGTGTTCAACATATTGCATACATTAGACTACACATTTAATAAGTGGTAGCCGACATGACTAATGTTTTTTCTATTCTGCGTTTTCGCCTACAGAAACCACCCTTATGTAAATCCATACAAGATGAGAATTTTAAGTTTGGAATGAAGTGGTTAATGGATACATCCTTATCTGATTGGCATATGGCATACTCCATCACAAACCACATGCATCCGTTATCTTGGTAATGGTGAAATTTGAAGGGGTTTTTTTTTCAAAAAAAATTTATTTGCTTTCTTAGTTCTTAAGAAACTAAAATAAATAAATAAATAAATAAATAAATATTGGGGTTAAAGTCTTCAAGTTTAAAAAACGGAGGATGCAAATATACAAGGCTACTTATTAGGATAGTGAAAATAACATAATTCAATCATTTGCTTTTCTAATTATTATTTGAGTTCTCATTATTATACTTTGACTTTTCAGTTAATTCTAAGATTGAAGTTAAGCAATCAAATAAAAATTAACCAAAAACACCTTATTCCAGAACAATTTTTTAAAATAATTATCAAAAATACCAACTATCAAAGTTATGTTAATTTGATTGTTGACACCGCTGTTCTAATTCTCTTTCTTAGAACGAGTGTATATTAATTTGTTGAGTTCTTTTGTTACAGAGGGAATATATTGGTTTCACCTGTGGTTTAAATTATTTATTTTTAAATTTGCTCTCTTGTGATTGTGTGGGACGAATTATTGGCCTTTCATACTTGTCATGAGACAAGACAAAACATATGCCTTAAATCACATGGAGATAAGCATTGAATAAATGTCTAACATGCTCAATCTTTATTCAATCATACCATTGGCTGTAGCATTTTTTTGAATTTAGTGCAACCATTATGTTATTAACTTTTTATTAAAATTATAATTAAACAATGTGTTTGACAATTGCCTTTTTAAGTGTATTATTAATTGATTTTTGACCAATTTATTGTAGTTAGTCAATTGACAAAAAAAATAGCTTGGTACAAAAGTTAATTATGGCACATGGGGCGTTAGCTAAAAACAAATAAAAGTGGAAATATTAAGGATATATATATACTACATCGATTTGACGCGTGAATTTTGCAAGTATTTCAAATTATACCATTTTAGAAACAGTTATAGAAGTATTTGTTTTCAATCACATAAGCTGTTTTTTTTCCCTTTTTTCGCAATCCACTTTTCTTTCAAAATTACTAAGGGTCTGCAACTTTCGAACAGCGATGCACTAAAATGATCTAATAAACGTATTAAATATAACAAATCTATAGTATTTTTTGACAAGTACATATGCCACAAAAATAAAAAGGGGTGTGTGAATAACAAGCCGTTATTTTAAGATTAAAGATTTGATCTGACTTATCCCATCCATGGTTACAAAATGCCATGATCCCATTTATTATTTGAATTTCATCCTACAAGTCACATATCGGGTGGGTTCCCACAACACTCGAGTTAGTAGGATCTGAGGTGACTGTGATTGGCCCATATTCTGAGTTGGTGCCCACACAGTTTGCAATAAAACTGGACACATGGGCCAGAATCTCACTGAGTTCAGTGTATAAAAGAATTGTTCTTTCATTTGAGTTTACATTTGATCTATCCACAGAATTGACAGCACCCAACACTGAACACACCACACCACGTTTGGATGATGCATATTCTGCAAAAAACTCATTTTCACGCGCATCGATCCGATGGAGCTATAAGCTGAAAACATCATATCTTAATTAATAGATTTCGAGAACAAACATACTCCACATGTTTGTAGCTTTGCTTTGAAAAGAACATAATACTTAAAATTAAAATAAAATCATTAAACGTGCTAAATTTAAGCTGAAGATCAATCCATTTAGGATATACGGAGTACTTCATAGACAAAATAAGATTATGTCAGGTATACCAACATCAAGCTTCAACATCAACCTCCAGCTGACAACTTGTTTGGTTTTCAACGACATTTGAGTAAAAGGCAACACTTTCTAGTTTTCTAACATACTCTTACTTACAGTAATAGTATACTAATACTAGTATAGGTCGCAGCAATCAAAGTAACCCAATACTCAGACTTAACTTCTTGAAGGAATCACCTTAAAATTACCTATGCCCTACAAAATCACACTCATAGCACACAGAGAACGATGAAATGCCCGGTGTATCACCAGCCGTCCTTCAGCGTCTTTCCCCCTCTCGGGGAAGTGTACATCCCTTGCTTTGACTTTCGCTCCCGAGATCTTTTCCGCATTTCACATTCCAATGGCTTAAAGATGTGAGTCATGTGACTACATAACAGCCAATTATCAAACTAAATAGTCCTTATCAGAAATCCTAGATAAAACCTGCTCTGTAACCTTCAGTAAATAGGAAGTAGTAGACAAGCATAAACTGTAACATTTGATTGATAACGCGAATCTTCCCCAGAGAACATAACGCATGACGAATTATTTGGGAAGAGAATAAGAATCCATTAAACAATTGCCTTGAACTTTCTGCAGGTAAAATAAAAAACTGCTAATGATTTTGATAGGTTACTGTGCCACACAGTACTATGAACCTTTCAACTGATGATTTACAAGTAGCAAGCAAACTTTCAATCTAACAACACAACTGTAACAAGGCAGGCTATAAAATTTAAGGTTAGAATACAACAAAGATAAAACGCACAGACAAATCATGTGAAATAGATACAGCAGGCTCTGAATCAACCCAATTTGATGATGACTGCTTATTTTTATCTGCTACTTAGCTGAACAATAGCTTTATGCACTGAAATGAAACAGCAATTGAAATGAATGATACGGAGCACCTACATATTCAGCCGAGTAAAATTGCTGCAAGAGCTACAATATATGTCCATTACAGCATGCTCCCACTGTGTAAATTGCCGATTCAATAGGTTCCAGGTGATTTCACCCTGAAATATTCAGTGAAAGCGCTCATTAAATTTCCTGCGTGCATGCACAATGCGTTCAAACGCTTTCTGAGCATGCTAAGTTATTGCTGACAACCATTTGACTCTAACTAAGTAAATAGAGAAAATCTGTTCTTCTCATAACGCAACCTCGATCCTATATACAGACTTATATGACCCAAAGGAAGTTGCCAGCTCTCTAAACATGCCCGTCTATTCTTTCTGTACTCATCCACTCAATTCGTGTTATAACAACTTTGGGAGGAGACAACGTCACATAAGCATGTGGTGTATGTTGTTTCCATATATAGCACGAGCGTGAGCACGAAGACCAGATTTGTACCCCTGCAGTGTAATTGAACTTGAATATGGGTCTAAGGGTGGAAGAATATGTTCACAACCATAAGTGTAGCTGCCATTTCGGGCGAGAAATCTTTTTACAGTTGTTGAAATAAAATTGTATGCATAAACCTTTCAATGTGCTGCAAAATCAGCTCTCCTATCTACGGCAGACTCGACATCTCTAGAAAAAAACTCTCCTCATTTCCCTAAGAATTTATTAAACCAAATAAATCGTGGGCCACTGTTATTAATAATTTGGAACGCTTTTATATCATTCGGAGTTAGAAATCCATTTAATCGGGATATAACTCTTTAATACAACCAACTCAATTCAACTCAGATTTTACATTGCTGGAATGTAAAATCAATCCCACCATATACCACGTCATGCTTGTAACAGAAAAAATAGGTATGATAATAGGTGATAATGCAGTACAATTTTACAACATAACATTAGTAAATAGACTAGGCTAGGTCAACAAGACAACAATTCATTTTATGAATATGCAAGTCAAATTCAATTCTTCATTTGAAAACATTGCTATTTATGCCTAGAATTATATTAACTTTTAACAATCAATCCTTTGAGAAGAAAAATCAGTGCATCCTATAATCAAGTGCTGAAATTATGTAATGCATATGATTTGGAAATTCATTCGAGATCCAATAGAAATACACAAGATAAATACGATTATTACATGTTCCATGCTCCAAAATCAACATTAAAAAGATCTAATAAAAATCAGAATTAAGCCAAATAAGCAATATAATGGAAATTAAAACAAAAGGAAAATAAAGAAAAAATAGAAATTGGTGAAAAGGAAAGGCACACATACACAGTCTTGAAGAGATAAGCTTTACCAAAACGGCCAACAAAATCCTTCGAAACGATGTCGTTTGGTGAAGCAGAGTCTACTTTGCAGCACTTACATTTGAATCTCTTTGGACCTGCAACTGATTCGATGAACAATCTTCCCATATTTGCGATTGATTAACTTCGATTGAAAAAATGAATATTAAAGTTATGATCAATTTGTCAAAAATTAAGAATGATCAGAGTTTGAAGAAACGGGAAATTTGAAGGAGGAAGTTATTAAAAAGGAGGAGAAGACGACGAAAAATTATAAAATATCAAGAAATTCAAGAGGGTATTAAGTGACGATTAAACATGTGGCTTTTAATACTAATGCTGTTTTGTTTTGGGCTGCTTTGTTTTTAAGGTTATTAATCAATTAATCCAACTATTCAGCATTTCAGCCCATTATGCACTTTTTTTTTTTAAAAAAAACAAATTATTTAGATTCGAACAATAAGTATACAACCTTTGTTTTTATGCAATTGAAGCCTTGGAGGTACATTTACAATGGGGAGGACCGGAGGAGCATGAGAATTTGCACATTTGAATACAAGGATCAACTGCAAGGATTAACGGTGGGATTGAAGTTACTGTTTCAAACTCCTTCCTCACAATACAAACTTTGMGTTAAGCTACTATCCCTAATCAGGAAGTGATTTTCATGTGAGAYGGGATGAGTGAATGCAAAATAAGTGGTGCTATTGTTCACGTGAGAGAGAAGAGTGTAGAAATGACCTTTCATTTAACCAATATTAGAGTAGAGAGACCGAGGGAAGCGTGTGGGGGTTGGAGAAATTTCTTTGTATTACATTAAACCGTTATTGAAAACAATTTTCAACAAGAGTGATGGAGTTGATAATCTTGTATCATTCTTGTATAAGTTTAGACCTAAAAAGTATAAGACTTGAAAATTTGCCTCTTGGACTGTTCAAAATGGTTACTGTTACCCCTTTTTTCATAGTWATTATCAATCGCTATTATAAATTTATCGTTGTTGATAATTTGATAAGTATTTTTATTGATACAAAATGTATCACTAGCAATTTGATGTTATAATCTRGACTTCAATGTTGTCTTTGATCATAATTTGTGGTTTACATATAAAAAAAAGTTTTGTTGTAGATAACTCATTTTGATATTTATTATCCAAATACCACCTTTTAAAGCGTGTTTTTTAGTCTTTAACAATTGAAAAATTGTCAAGAGGAGATAAAAGNAGAACCTAGGCAAAAGTTTTTGGTAAACTTAGATGCTATTTTTGTTTGTGGTTTTTAGTGTATCAGGGATTTGAATAGATAAACAATTGTGGATAATTGTTTTTTTTTATTTATCATAAATGTGATCAGGTTGAGGCAAAAAAGGCTGTTCCTAGAGATGATCAGCACATCCTGAGCAGAAACCACAGCAGCCCTAGTGCATCGCCAGTGCCTGTTCGTACAAAGAAGATATTTGTCGGGGGTTTGGCCTCTACTGTGACAGAGGGAGACTTCAAAAGGTACTTTGATCAATTTGGGACAATCACTGATGTTGTTGTTATGTATGACCACAACACACAACGYCCACGAGGCTTTGGTTTTATCACCTTTGACTCAGAAGAAGCAGTAGAAAGGGCACTGATTAAGACTTTTCATGAACTTAATGGTAAGATGGTTGAGGTCAAACGAGCTGTTCCCAAAGATCTGTCACCAGGTCCCAGCAGGAGTCCTTTGGGTGGTGGTAGCAGTGGACTTAGTAGAGTTAATAGCTTCCTCAATGGCTATGCACAGGGCTTCAATCCCAGCCCTATTGGAGGACATGGAGTCAAAATTGACGATCGACAYAGTCCTATCCCTTATGCTCGAGGTGGATTTCCATCATTTAGCCCTTCTAGCTATGGAAGTGCGATGAATTTTGAYCCAAGAATGAGTCCAAACTTTGGTGAAACTCCAAACCTCTTTCAAAAGATGAGCTTTGAGCAAGGGTTAAGTGCATTGCACAATAACAACGTCAACAGGCATGATAGCTTTGCTGAGTTTGATGGGGTGAACAGAGGTAATGCCTCTGCTATTGGTTCATCTTCCTGGAGCTTGTGGGGAAATGGGAACATTAATGACTCTGTTTTGTCTGGGAACAATGCTTCCATGAACTTTAGAGACATTGAGGCAGATTCTCTTATAAACAATGAATCAATTTGGAATCCCTCTACCATTCCTGTTCAAGGTGGGGGACGTACTTCTGTCTCAAATGGCCTCAGTCTTAGCTATGGCCGGGAAGATAACAACATTGGATCAACAATGGGATTGTATGGCCGAGACATAAGAACCAGGACACCGCCTGCATCATCCTTTCCTTCARTAGATGGTGGGTATGATGCTAAGTTTGATGATTTCCTTGGTGGTGGGAGTGAGCAATCCTTGCTTTTGCCATCTTTGGGACTGAAGGGATCTGGTTCTTTTGAATTTGGACTTGGAAATTCAGTGTCAGATGTTCCACTCAATAATCCAGCAGGTTTATGCTGGTAGTTTTAGCATTTGTCAATAGCAACATAGAGGTAAAGGTCCATTCTCTCGACTACCTATTTTACTAAATTTCTGCACACTTRATAATTCTTTCCATCATCTTAACTGAATTCAATGTCTTTATTTGGCATGAGCATTCTTCGCTTTCTGAGCTTTAAAAAAAAAAACACACTCATGTGAACAATTATGCGTGCTACGTTTCAATCGTAGTGTGAAATAGGCAAATGTTATCAATGAGAGCGCAATAATTTTAGTGGCACTAATTATAAGTGATGTTAGCAGAACTAGTTATAACTTGTCTGTCCATTCCTCCACACATAGCTGATCTCAATGTTTGAAACATATTGCTTGTCTTTGAAGTGTTTAAGGTTGAAGATGACCTGTCCATATCGGTTTCATTTGTTACCCTGGCCCTAACTACTGCCTGATTTTGGTTATGAGTAGACACAAAGGTCTATAGGTAATTTGAACTGAGTTGTCTGGTACAGTCTTGAAGATTAAGATAGCTTGCAGACAAAGTTAGCTGAGTCTGGTGAAATTGTAGCTGTTATGTTCATTCATTACATCATTCACGGCTCCTATTTGCAGTCTTGTCTGCAATGAATTTGTTATAGTTATATGGATGATTAACCAAGGACAATCTTACCATAGTTTTGAATGTAACGGCCACAACTCTATTCAAGATGATGACACCAGTCAATATTTTTGCTTTTCTGTCTTATTATTTCAGAAAATTTAAAAATCTTCCTTTGTTAGAGGTTGTGCAAGGGCCTGTACAATCATGTTGTGATAGTGCATAATAGGCAATSGCTGCATCTGAAACTTGATACTTTAAGTTAAGGCCAAGTGCCTTTGCATTGCTTAGGTAAAGACGTAAAGTTTCTCGCACCRAAGCCTATCATACCCTTTTTGGTCTGATGCCTCATCAGTCTGTGGGGYTACTGGTTCATTATATGCAAAGTGAACTGTTTCTGTAATTCTGTGAAGAAAAAGATATTGTAAAAATCTGTGATGGATGCTCCTAGAAACACCATGGAGATTATGCTTGTAACATATTGATTATTAACAACTATGCAACGATAGATAGACGACACTAGATTTAAGCTTAAGGCAAAAGCTGTGTTGAAGGGAAAAGTCCATCAGTTGTATTTTTTTCCACTTAAAATTTACAGTATATGTTTTTTTTTTTGTTTTTTTTTTGGTTTCAATTTTAATATTTATATGTCTACGAGCTTGAAATTCATGCCTTGTGCTAACATTTATGCTTTCTGTTGCGGTTAGTTTCAGGGATTGCTGCTTAGGAGAAGTTAGTTCAATTGGATGTGGAGTAGTTTGTGTAGTTGGACAGAAGTCTGCAAAAACTGTTTCCTGTACTTCAGTAATTAGAAATTTGGGGGTCGTAGCATTGATCAGAGTTGCTGCTTGGATTTGCAGAATTTACAAGTAACAAGGTCGGCAAAACACTTGTTGATCATCATTTTATCATAGGTTTTTCTTCCTTTTCTCCTCGTTTTTGTCCTTTGTTCGTTGGAATTTGTAAATGGAATCACGGGGTACACATAGTATCATCCATCACTTGCAACACGCGGCGGTACATATAGAACTAAGAAGTGGATGTATCTGATCTTCTCTTATATAGTTTTTCCAGCCAAGTTGTTATATTCTTAAGAGGTAATTAATTGGTGAGTGAACATCTAGTTGAGTTTGTAATGTGTAAACTCTTCAGAATGCTTGTGAGCTACTTATACCGTTGAAAAGAATTTTTGTGACTTTTTATAGATAGCTTTAGTTTGATATGCTATATATAGACCTATGATGGTTTTGTGTTCAACGATATTGCTATAACATTAGACTACAACATTTTAATAGTGGTAGCCGATGGATAGACTAAGTTTTTTTCTTATCTGGTTTTCGCCTAACGAGAACACACCCTAGTTATCCATACAAGATGAGAATTTTAAAGTTGGAATGAGAATGGTTAATGGATACATCCTTATCTGATTGGCATATGCATACTCCATCACAAACCACATGCATCCGTTATCTTGGGTAATTGGGTGAAATTTGAAGGGTTTTTTTTTCAAAAAAAAATTTATTTGCTTTTCTAGTTTCTTAAGAAACTAAAATAATAAATAATATAATAAATAAATTATTGGGTTAAATCTTCAAGTTTTAAAAACGGAGGATGCAATATACAAGGCTAGCTTATTAGGTTAGTGAAAATAGACATAATAGTCAATCATTGTCTTTCTAATTATTATTTGAGTTCTCATCTATATACTTTGACTTTTCATTTAATTCTAAGATTGAAGTTAAGCAATCAAATAAAATTTAACCAAACAACACCTTATTCCAGAACAATTTTTTAAAATAAAATTATCAAAATACCAACTATCAAAGTTATGTATTAATTTGATTGTTGACACCGTGTTCCTAATTTCTCTTTCTAGAACGAGTGTATATTAATTTTGAGTTCTTTTGTTACAGAGGAAATAATGGTTTCACCTGCTGTTGTTAAATTTATTTGATTTTAAATTTGCTCTCTTGTGATTGTGGGGACGAATTATGGCCTTTCATACTTGTCATGAGACAAAGACAAAACATATGCTTAAATCACATGGAGATAAGCATTGAATAAATGTCTAACATGCTCACAATCTTTGATTCAATCAATACCATTGGCTGTAGCATCATTTTTGGAATTTAGTTGCAACCATTATGTTATTAACTTTTTATTAAAATATAATTAAACAATGTGTTTGACAATGCCCTTTTAAGTGATTATTAATGAATTTTTGACAATTTATTGTAGTTAGTCAAATTGACAAAAAAAATTAGCTTGGTACAAAAGTTAATGGCACCATGGGCGTTAGCTAAAACAAATAAAAGTGGAAATATTAAATGATATATATAACTACATCGATTTGACGCGTAATTTGCCAAGTATTTCAAATTTATACCATTTTAGAAACAGTTATGAAGTATTTGTTTTCAATCACTAAGCTGTTTTTTTTCCCTTTTTTCGCAATCACTTTCTTTTCAAAATTACCTAAGGGTCTGCAACTTTCGAAGCATGCATCTAAATGATCTAATAATAGTATTAATTATTACAAATCTAAGATTTTTTGACAAGTAATATGCCACAAAATATAAAAAGGGTGTGTGAAATAACAAGCCGTTATTTTAGATTAAAGATTTGATCTTGACTTATCCCAATTCCATGGCTTACAAAATGCCATGATCCCATTTTATATTTGAATTTCATGCTACAAGTCACATTCGGGTGGTCCCACAACACTCGAGATTAGTAGGGTATCTGAGGTGACTGTGATTAGGCCCATATTTCTGAGTGGTGGCCCACACAGTTGCATAAAACTGACCACATGGCCAAATCTTCACTGAGTTCAGTGAAAAGAATTGTCTTTCATTTGAGTTTGACATTTGATCTAGTCCACAGAATGACAGGCACCACACTGACACACCTCACACACGTTTGGATTGCATATTCTCAAAAACTTCATTTACGCGCATCTCCGATGGTAAGCTACTAAGCTACAAAACATATCGTTAAATTAATATTTCCGAGCAAAAACATACTCCAATGGTTTGTAGCTTGCTGAAAAAAAAAATACTTAAAATAAAAATAAAATCATAACGTGCTAAATTAAGCTGAAGATCAGATCCATTAGATATACGAGTACTTCATAGCAAATAGAGATTTGTCAGGTATACAACATCAAGCTTCAACATCAACCTCCAGCTGATAACTTGTTGTTTTTCAAAGACATTTGAGTAAAAGGCAACACTTTCTAAGTTTCTAACATACTCGTACTACTGTAAGTATATACTAATACATATAGTTGTCGCAGCAATCAAAGTAACCAATACTCAGCTTAACTTCTTGAAGAATCACTAAAATTACCTATGCTACAAAATCACAGCATGAGCACCAGAGAACATGAAATGCTCGAGTCATCACCAGCCGTCCTTCAGCAGTCTTTCCCTCTCGAGAATTACATCCCTTCTTTGACTTTTCGCTCTCTTCGAATGCTTTCTCCTGCATTCACATCAATGCTTAAATGTGAGCATGTGACTACATAACAGCCAATTATCAAACAAATAGTCTATCAGGAAATCCTGATAAAAACCTGCTCTGTAACCTTCAGGTAAGATAAGGAAGGTAGTGTAACAAGCAATAACTATACATTTGATTGATAACGCGAGATCTTCACCCAGAAACAGTAACATGACCAATATGTAGGAAATAGAAAAGAAGTCGATTTAAACTAATTGCCTTGAACTTTCTGCAGGTAAATAAAAACTCTAATGATTTTGATGGTATTCTAACACAAGACTATGAACCTTTCAACTGATGATTTACAAGTTACAAGCAAACTTTCAATCTAACAACACAAACTTGTAACAAGCAGGCTATAAAATTAAGGTTAAATACAACAGAAGATAAAACGCACAGACAAAGTCATGAAATAGATACAGCAGGCCTAATCAACAATTTGATTGATGACTGCTTATTTATCTGCTTACTTAGCTTGAACAGATAGCTTATGCACTGAATGAACAGCAATTGAAATCGATGATACGGAGCACTTACATATTTCCAGCCGAGTAATTGCTGGCAAGAGCTACAATATATGTCATTGACAGCATGCATCCCACTGGTAAGATGCCGGATTTCAATAGGTCCTAGGCTGATGGTCACCCTGAAATGATTCAGTGAAAAGCCTCATTAATTTCCGTGCATGCCATGCTTCAACAAGCTTTCTGATGCATGCTAAGTATTGCTGACAACCATTTGAACTCTAACATAAGTAAATAAGAAACTGGTCTTCTCAACGACAACCTTCGATCCTATATACAGACTTATAATGACCAAAGGAAGTTGCAGCTTCTAAAATTTGCCGTCTATTCTTCTGTTACTCATCCACTCAATTATGTATGAACAACTTTGGGAGGACAACGTCACAAAGGTGGTGTATGTTTTTCCATTATAGCACGAGCAGTTGAGCACAAGACCAAGATTTACCCTGCAGTGTTAATTGAACTTGAATATGGTGTCTAAGGGGAAGTGAATATGTTCACAACCATTTGTTAGGTGCCATTCGCGGGAAAATCTTGTTTTACATTGTGAAATAAAAGTTGTATGCATAACACCTTTCAATGTGCGCAAATCAGCTCCCTATCTACGGGCAAGACTCGACTACTCTAGAAAAAACTCCTCATTTCCCTAAGAATTTATAAAACAAATAAAATCGGGCAATTTATTATAATTTGGTAAACGCTTTGATTCATTCGGGTTAGAAATCCATTAACTCGAGTATAACTCTTTAATAACACCAACTCAATTCAACTCGATTTTACATTGCTGGAAGTAAAATCAATCCCACCAAATACCACGTTCATGTAACAGAAAAAATAGGTATGATAATAGTATAATGCATACAAGTTACAACATAACATTAGTAAATAGACTAGCTAGGTCAACAAGACAACATCATTTATGATATATTCAATCAATTCACATCTTCATTAAACATGCTTAATTATGCCTAAAATTATATTAACTTATTAACAATCATCCTTTGAAAAAAAAATCAGTGACATCCTCATAATCAAGTGTGAAATTAGTAATGCATATGATTGAATCATTCATTCATCCAATAAGAAATACACAAATAAATACATTATTACATTTTCCATGCTCCAAAATCAACATTAAAAAGATCTAATAAAATCAGAATTAAGCAATATAATGGAAATTAAAACAAAAGGAAAATAAAGAAAAATAGAAATTGGTGAAAAGGAAAGGCACACATACACAGTCTTGAAGAGATAAGCTTTACCAAAACGGCAACAAAATCCTTCGAAACGATGTCGTTTGGTGAAGCAGAGTCTACTTTGCAGCACTTAATTTGAATTCTTTGGACCTGCAACTGATTCGATGAACAATCTTCCCATATTGCGATTGATTAACTTCGATTGAAAAAATGAATATTAAAGTTATGATCAATTTGTCAAAATTAAGAATGATCAGAGTTTGAAGAAACGGGAAATTTGAAGGAGGAAGTATTAAAAAGGAGAGAAGACGACGAAAAATTATAAAATATCAAGAAATTCAAGAGGTATAAGTGACGATTAAACATGTGGCTTTAATACTAATGCTGTTTTTTTTGGGCTGCTTTGTTTTAAGGTTATTATCAATTAATCACTTATTCAGCATTTCAGCCTTATGCATTTTTTTTTTAAAAAAACAAATTATTAGATTCGAACAATAAGTATACAACCTTGTTTTTACGATTGAAGCCTACGAGGTACATTTACAATGGGGAGGAGCATGAGAATTAAACATTTGAATATAAGGATCAACTGCAAAGATTAACGGTGGATTGAAGTTACTGTTTCAAACTCCTCCTTCACAATACAAACTTTGTGTTAAGCTACTATCCTAATCAGGAAGTGATTTCATTGAGAGGGGATGAGTGAATGCAAAATAAGTGTGCTATTTTCACGTGAGAGAGAAGATGTAGAAATGACCTTTCATTTAACCAATATTAGAGAGAGAGACGAGGAAGCGTGTGGGGGTTGAGAAATTTCTTTGTATATTACATTAAATCGTTATGAAAACAATTTTCAACAAGAGTGATGGAGTTGATAATTTGTATCATTCTTGTATAAGTTTAGACCTAAAAGTATTAGACTTGAAAATTTGCTCTTGGACTGTTCAAAATGTTACTGTTACCCTTTTTCATAGTAATTATCAATCGCTATTATAATTTATCGTTGTTGATAATTTGATAAGTATTTTTATTGATACAAAATGTTATCACTAGCAATTTGATTATAATCTCGACTTCAATGTTGTCTTGATCATAATTTGTGGTTACATATAAAAAAAAAGTTTTGTTGTAGAAACTCATTTTGATATTTATTATCCAAATACACCTTTAAAGCGTGTTTTTAGTCTTTAACAATTGAAAAATTGTCAAGAGGAGATAAAAGGTGGGTGAGTGAGTGAAGAGGTTGCTTTGAAAGAAAAACTTAGTCTACCCACCGGATGTTCGGGTGGACTACCCACCCTTAATATAGTGTAGTTGGAGCATGAAAATAACACCCATTTAACTAATTTATATTATTTTACTATGTCATGTAGTAGTGTTAGTGGGTAGACAATCCGTGATAGATGTGGCAATGTCCGCTTTGAAAGTAAAGGAGTTGGCATAAAAAAAAATGCAAGTAGTAAAATGAAGTTGTTTGGGCTAGTTATTTTGCTGGCTGCTATCAGCCCATTTTATATTGATGAAGATAATATATTCCACTTATAAAAAAGTTACTTATATGATTAAAAAACAGATTGTAAAAAAAAAAAGAAAAAGAAAATAACTTAGTTTATTGAATAGATATAGATTAATAAAAGAGCAAAGTAATCAGTAATGTCAAGATGGCCGAGTTGGTCTAAGGCGCCAGTTTCAGGTACTGGTCCGAAGGGCAGGGTTCGGAAATCCCATTCTTGACAATTTTTTTAAAAATTATTTAGCTAAATTTGTGAAAGATAACATTCACAATCACCATTTTTGAAAAATAACCTTGTACATCATATGTTTCAATAAGTTTGTAAACTTGTAATCGTAATTAGTCTCATTTAAAATATTATATGTACTCATTTCCAAATTTTGTAACATTTGATTTAAAAAAACTCTCGTAAAATATGAACCTATCATTCAAGGCTCCTTAATTCAACATGCATATAATAAAGTTGCCGAATATCAAAAAAGCCATAATGCATGACAAATTTGCACTGCACTTTCAGTTTCAAATTCAAAGATTGATGATATAGAATCAATAGATGTCAAGAGGACTTGAATTTGTTGTGGTCTCTACTTTGTAATCATGACTTTTAATTTGGGTCGTCTTTTCTTCCCACTCTTCAATTCATTTATTCTCAATTATCGGTTTTGGATCAGTCTTATTGCTTTGACTGAAAAAGATGAGCAATTAAGCACTACAATGCAAAGCCAAAATACTTCTTTAGTTATTGCATATATATAACAATATTTTATTTTATTTCTCAGGGTTGCTCAATCATTTTTAGATAAATCAATGCATACATGGACTCGATCAGCGAGATAAATTATAGAGAATCTATGTTCGTAATACATTGATTATTGTTTTTGATTGTGTTTTTAAATTCAGTGCAGTTCATTGGGTGATTGATTGATTAATTAATGATTATGAGTTTGATAGCATTATTAATCGAGATTAAGAAAAGTACGTTCAATGCACAAACTTTTTATAAAGTTCGTTTACCCTTCAATCTCTCAATGATATGTGACCGTACCACATAATTCATGATTGCCATATAAATTTTGCTATAATTAGCCCTTTAACAAACCATGCAAATTGCTGCAAATTGTCCAAACTTGAAAGTGGAGTATGATCAGATCAATAACAATCAATTGACATGATCACAAATTAAAGGTGAGATAATGTTAATCAAAGGTGCTGCCTTAGCTTAATAGCTTGTTGCTAAATATCAGGTATATGAGCCTTTCTTTGTGCTGGGGCATTGGTGATGCTATCCTACCATTTATTGCTACGTTTTTTTCCCCTACATTTAAAGTAGTGTCTCGACAATTGTGAAAAAGGATATAACAAGTATTTTGGATTGGATGGAACATGTTCAGTATGTTATTGATGGAACCTAATTTGTATTGACTTACGAATTTCTCGGTATACATTATATATTAGTCAGAAACTTATGCCCTTGTATTCTTTTGTTTCACTTTTAATGTCATATAACCCAAAAGTAGGACTAACTGCACTGAATGACCGCATAAATAATTTACAATACCTAACGTCGTGCATTAACTCATTGTATTTAGCAAATGTCATCTACTCATAATTTGTCGGATAGAATCTGATTGAAGAGGCGATGGTACTTAAATCCACAGTATTAAGTACCATCCACAGTTGTTAACCGTCAATCATGAAACACGATCTGCACCGATTACATACGCACACATTACCATTTAAAAACACTTACATAATAAATAAAATAGACTTGCATTAAACCCTAATAATAACCCTACAATCAATCTCCACTAAGCCGGTGAGGGGGAAAAAAGTTTCGAAGATCATGGAAGTTCACATGGTGGCAGCAAAAATGTGATTGTTATAAGGCCAAGTATGAAGTCTTATATTATGTGATGTGATATACTTGATTGCAATTGATGGAATGTATGTTGAGATTGTTGTTTATTGTACTACTTTGTAATCAATAAGTAAACCACTACTACACAAAAAGCCAAAATATATACCAAAGCAATTCACATTCCAAACTTAGTAGTGCCCTTTTTTTTTTTTTCTTTTGATGTATTTCCTTAACTACCCCACATTTTATGGTTGGATTCTCTATGATTGTAATTGGTGAACATTGTTTCATTCACATTTTGCATTCTCAATAGCATTGTTGTGTACAACATTATTCACTGTTACTTAGTGAAAGATAATCTATATTCATCGCCTTTATCATTGATATTCGATTCATTGACAATGGTTCTAAGCATATGCGTTATTTTAGTGCTAGCTAGTAATGTGAAAATTTTATGGATAGCATATCGTCTACTATAATACTGTTTAAACAAACAACTTTAGTATACCAAACACACTTCATGAAAGATGAGGAGTAAATTTTATTCAATAACGGAGTGCTTATTAATTGAAGCGGTTTTGAGGTTGATTGCGGTCGTTTTAGTCCTTTGGATAGCTTTGAAATTATTTGATGCTACTTGTGAATTTGGTAAACTTTATTTGGGAGCAAAACAAAACCATAATAAGGAAGCCTAGAAAAGGGAAGKAAATTGGGAATGTGGGGCATTTAAAAACAACAGGAGGTTTAGTTGTGATTTGGGTGACAGAATAACACAGTTGCACAAGTAGTTTATTTCAAGCATTGAATGTGCTAGGCTCATTCATCTTTGTACTCTACCATAACTACAAAATACAGTTGTTTGTGATCCCCGTTAGCCTAAAATAGCTACGGAGTACATAATTTATATGGTTCAACGTTAATCACAAGCTACAGTAGCAATTAGCAATAATCCAACATCGTCATAATTTTAAGATCAGATTGAGGTGCGAATGTATGTAAATCCTGAATTCTGTCCGTTATCTCTTGTTGTAGTACTAATATTTCTTACTTCATACTAAAACCAACATATCAACTTAGCCATCCTTGAGAAGAGAACATTTTGTCACCTATTTCAATCCAAAGGAGCCTAGAATAACATTGCCATTGAAAGATCAACCAACACATTTTTGCAAGCATTTTGTYATTTGTCAAGTATTTCAATCCAAAGGAGTTTAGAATAATATTGCACAGTAATTTCAAAATTATCACCAAGCATTTTTCCCTCCTTACAATCTCACACACCTAATAGCTAGTAAACTATCACACAATCAAAATCCCTTGTATCTTGAGTATTTACTAAGCAGGGTTATCTTCTTTCTTGTTCCTATTCAATATGCTAGGACGAAAACCCTTRTCCAACATCTTTTCGATTTCTTCGATAGGCAATCCTTTAGTCTCCGGCACCAAGAAGAATATGAGAATCAGGCCAACAACCGAAAATCCAGCGTATAGGAGGAATGTCCCAGCGGATCCTAAGGCATCCGTTAGGGTCAAGAACGTCTCACTAACTATAAGGTTGGCACTCCATAGGGTCACGGCCCCTATCCCACTGCAAATTAATACCGAGTTTTAGGATCCATGGTACAGTCCCATCCCTGGGCGTAGTGAATAGAGTATAGTCCTAGGAACACAACTGCCAAAAATCCAAACTTGCTAGGCAACCTGGTGAAATATACCTATGCTCTTGACCACATGACATCTTTGTTGCATCAGTTCGCGCTAGGCATGCTCCAGGATAGTACTGTTACATTGGTACATGGAATACAACAATATGAATCTGAGATTAGTCCAATAAGCTGAGCTATTAATTAGTCACTAAGGAAGTAGACGGTG
>SNQN01000841.1:46867-58451 GCA_008642245.1 Bassia scoparia | reverse complement strand
AAAAAAATATCATGGATTAGCAATATAATTAAGTTAAACATACCTCATTAACACCATTAGCGCAGAAGGCACAATCCTTGGACGCCCTAAGACAAGTCATACAGTTCCAAGAAGCCGCGGATGGAGATTGGGAATAAGCCGAACAAGTGGCATTGGCACCAAAGTGGACTGATTCGAGGTGGCTAACCTTAGGGGCAGCTCTAGCAGCCTCAAAAAAGAGGCCGGACAGCACCACRAGGCAAGTAATGATCGCAACCATTGAGAGCAACATTAGCCTCCTCCTTCCATACCTGTCGACAAACAACATGCTAATGATGGACCCCACCGCGTTGAGCCCTGAAGTGATCAGAGACAGGGATAGTGCAGTGCTGTTGGATGCGAATCCTGCCAGRTGCACGATCGTGGGGCTGTAGTACATTATYGTGTTGATCCCCACAAACTGTTGTGCCACTAAAACTGTGATTCCTGCAATTAGTCCCCTTCTGACCACTACGTTGTCCCATGCCTTCTTCGCCCTCACAAATGCATTGCCTCCTCCCATCTCCTTCTTCTCTTCTATCTCGTGCTCAATCGAGGCCTTCAGTGCCGCCATTTCCTCCTGCACTTCCTCCGGAGAGTATATTCTTCCTAGGACCTCCTCTGCCTCTGACAACTTGTTCTGTTGATCCATGCATCAGTTTCAATTTTATACATAAAATCACCATATTATTAGCATCATATATGATATATATAATGCTAGTTTAAGCAACATASTACACTTACATTTCTGTAAAGCCATCTAGGAGACTCAGGAAGGGTGACCATCAAAGCTAGCTGAAGAAGTGCCGGTACACCTGCTATTCCAAGCATCCAACGCCACGTACCGTTGACCTTTAGTTTTTCCAAATACACAACTCTTAGCTTAATCACAAGTACACACTACAATAGGTACAAATTAAATGTACAATACTACTCTTATTATATGTAACATAGCACATACTCTAGTGAAGCCAATGTTGATGAGGTATGACAAGAACTGCCCGCCAGTGATGAGCAAGCCATTGGTGGCACCAAGGGCACCGCGAATGTTAGCTGGGGACGTCTCAGATATATACAAKGGCGAGGTCATGGAAGCCATTCCAACACCAAGACCTACAATCACCCTTCCTACGATGATCAACCAAGGAGCAGGCGAAACAGCCATCACTATAGATCCGGTTAGGAACAGAATGTCAGCGATTATCATCGTTAACTTCCTCCCTATCTTGTCGTTCAACACACCCCCGATTCCTGCTCCTACAATCGCCCCTGCCACCGCCATTGCCACGATCGTTTCCTAGATACAAAAACAACCAACACATACACAAATCAAACACATACACTCCACTTCATACTTCATATCAAATTTCAACCTTTAAAAAAAGTAGCTCAATTCGTAATTTCTTAGTTTCGRACCTGCAACCATGTTTTCCTATCAACCTCTTTGAACTCTTCTTTGATGTAAAGAAGAGCACCCGAGATAACTCCTACAACATCACACACAAACCAAATAACATGTAAATGTTATGAATTATGATGATCAATATTGTATAGAATATATACCATAGTGTATAATTTTATAAGATAACAAATGTTTATAAAAATGTGAATACTATATATATATACCTGTGTCATAACCAAAGAGCAGACCACCAATGCCAGCAGAAAAAGCAAGCCTCATAATATAAGGAGTTCTTCCAACTGTTTTGAAGCATTCTGTAAATTCTGTTTTATCAACCTTAACTACTCCACCTTCCACCATTTTTGCTTAATTCNGATGCATCTAAATGATCTAATAATACGTATTAAATATATACAAATCTAAGTATTTTTTGACAAGTACATATGCCACAAAATATAAAAAGGGGTGTGTGAATAACAAGCCGTTATTTTAAGATTAAAGATTTGATCTTGACTTATCCCAATTCCATGGCTTACAAAATGCCATGATCCCATTTTATATTTGAATTTCATGCTACAAGTCACATATCGGGTGGGTCCCACAACACTCGAGATTAGTAGGGTATCTGAGGTGGACTGTGATTAGGCCCATATTTCTGAGTGGTGGGCCCACACAGTTTGCATAAAACTGGACCACATGGGCCAAATCTTCACTGAGTTCAGTGTAAAAGAATTGTCTTTCATTTGAGTTTGACATTTGATCTAGTCCACAGAATGACAGGCACCCACACTGACACACCTCACACACGTTTGGATGATGCATATTCTCAAAAAACTTCATTTACGCGCATCTCCGATGGTAAGCTACTAAGCTACAAAATCATATCGTTAAATTAATAGATTTCCGAGCAAAAACATACTCCAATGGTTTGTAGCTTGCTTGAAAAAAAAAATACTTAAAATAAAATAAAATCATAACGTGCTAAATTTAAGCTGAAGATCAGATCCATTAGATATACGGAGTACTTCATAGACAAATAGAGATTACTGTCAGGTATACAACATCAAGCTTCAACATCAACCTCCAGCTGATAACTTGTTTGGTTTTTCAAAGACATTTGAGTAAAAGGCAACACTTTCTAAGTTTCTAACATACTCTGTACTACTGTAAGTATATACTAATACTATATAGTGTCGCAGCAATCAAAGTAACCAATACTCAGCTTAACTTCTTGAAGAATCACTAAAATTACCTATGCTACAAAAATCACAGCATGAGCACCAGAGAACATGAAATGCTCGATGTCATCACCAGCCGTCCTTCAGCAGTCTTTCCCTCTCGAGAATGTACATCCCTTCTTTGTACTTTTCGCTCTCTTCGAATGCTTTCTCCTGCATTCACATCAATGCTTAAATGTGAGCATGTGACTACATAACAGCCAATTATCAAACTAAATAGTCTTATCAGGAAATCCTGATAAAACCTGCTCTGTAACCTTCAGGTAAGATAAGGAAGGTAGTGTAACAAGCAATAACTATACATTTGATTGATAACGCGAGATCTTCACCCAGAAACAGTAACATGACCAATATGTAGGAGAATAGAAAGAAGTCGATTTAAACTAATTGCCTTGAACTTTCTGCAGGTAAATAAAAACTCTAATGATTTTGATGGTATTCTAACACAAGACTATGAACCTTTTCAACTGATGATTTACAAGTTACAAGCAAACTTTCAATCTAACAACACAAACTTGTAACAAGCAGGCTATAAAATTTAAGGTTAAATACAACAGAAGATAAAACTCACAGACAATGTCATGAAATAGATACAGCAGGCCTGAATCAACAATTTGATTGATGACTGCTTATTTTTATCTGCTTACTTAGCTTGAACAGATAGCTTATGCACTGAATGAACAGCAATTGAAATCGATGATACGGAGCACTTACATATTTCCAGCCGAGTAATTGCTGGCAAGAGCTACAATATATGTCATTGACAGCATGCATCCCACTGGTAAGATGCCGGATTTCAATAGGTCCTAGGCTGATGTTCACCCTGAAATCTGTCTCTTATACACATCTAGATGTGTATAAGAGACAGCTGGCAAGAGCTACAATATATGTCATTGACAGCATGCATCCCACTGGTAAGATGCCGGATTTCAATAGGTCCTAGGCTGATGTTCACCCTGAAATGATTCAGTGAAAAGCCTCATTAAATTTCCGTGCATGCACAATGCTTCAACAAGCTTTCTGATGCATGCTAAGTATTGCTGACAACCATTTGAACTCTAACATAAGTAAATAGAGAAACTGGTCTTCTCAAACCGACAACCTTCGATCCTATATACAGACTTATAATGACCCAAAGGAAGTTGCAGCTTCTAAAATTTGCCGTCTATTCTTCTGTTACTCATCACTCAATTATGTATGAACAACTTTGGGAGGGACAACGTCACAAAGGTGGTGTATGTTTTTCCATTATAGCACGAGCAGTTGAGCACAAGACCAGATTGTACCCTGCAGTGTTAATTGAACTGAATATGGTGTCTAAGGGGAAGTGAATATGTTCACAACCATTTGTTAGGTGCCATTCGCGGGAAAATCTTGTTTTACATTGTGAAATAAAAGGTTGTATGCATAACACCTTTCAATGTGCGCAAATCAGCTCCCTATCTACGGGCAAGACTCGACTATCTAGAAAAAACTCCTCATTTTCCCTAAGAATTTATAAAACAAATAAAATCGGGGCAATTTTATTATAATTTGGTAAACGCTTTGATCATTCGGGTTAGAAATCCATTAACTCGAGTATAACTCTTTAATAACACCAACTCAATTCAACTCGATTTTACATTGCTGGAAGTAAAATCAATCCCACCAAATACCACGTTCATGTAACAGAAAAATAGGTATGATAATAGTATAATGCATAAAGTTTACAACATAACATTAGTAAATAGACTAGCTAGGTCAACAAGACAACATCATTTATGATATATTCAATCAATTCAATTCTTCATTAAACATGCTTATTATGCCTAAAATTATATTAACTTATTAACAATCATCCTTTGAAAAAAAAATCAGTGACATCCTCATAATCAAGTGTGAAATTAGTAATGCATATGATTGAATCATTCATTCATCCAATAAGAAATACACAAATAAATACATTATTACATTTTCCATGCTCCAAAATCAACATAAAAGATCTAATAAAATCAGAATTAAGCAATATAATGGAAATTAAAACAAAAGGAAAATAAAGAAAAATAGAAATTGGTGAAAAGGAAGGCACACATACCACAGTCTTGAAGAGATAAGCTTACCAAAACGGCCAACAAAATCCTTCGAAACGATGTCGTTTGGTGAAGCAGAGTCTACTTTGCAGCACTTACATTTGAATCTCTTTGGACCTGCAACTGATTCGATGAACAATCTTCCCATATTGCGATTGATTAACTTCGATTGAAAAAATGAATATTAAAGTTATGATCAATTTGTTCAAAAATTAGAATTGATAGAGTTTGAAGAAACGGGAAATTTGAAGGAGGAAGTATTAAAAAGGAGAGAAGACGACGAAAATTATAAAATATCAAGAAATTCAAGAGGTTAAAGTGACGATTAAACATGTGGCTTTAATACTAATGCTGTTTGTTTTGGGCTGCTTTGTTTTTAAGGTTATTAATCATTATACTTATTCAGCATTTCAGCCTTATGCATTTTTTTTTAAAAAAACAAATATTTAGATCGAACAATAAAGTATAAACCTTTGTTTTTACGGATTGAGCCTACGAGGTACATTTACAATGGGGAGGAGCATGAGAATTAAACATTTGAATATAAGGATCAACTGCAAAGAATTAACGGTGGTTGAATTACTGTTTCAAACTCCTCCTTCACAATACAACTTTGTGTTAAGCTACTATACCCTAATCAGGAAGTGATTTCATTGAGAGGGATGAGTGAATGCAAAATAAGTGTGCTATTGTTACGTTGAGAGAGAAATGTAGAAAATGACCTTTCATTTAAACCAATATTAGAGTAGAGAGAACGAGGAAGCGTTGGGGGTTGAGAAATTTCTTTGTATATTACATTAAATCGTTATTGAAAACAATTTCAACAAGAGTGATGGAGTTGATAATTTGTATCATTCTTGTATAAGTTTAGACTAAAAGTATAAGACTTGAAAATTTGCTCTTGGACTGTTCAAAATGTTACTGTTACCCTTTTTCATAGTAATTATCATCGCTATTATAAAATTTATCGTTGTTGATAATTTGATAAGTATTTTTATTGATACAAATTTATCACTAGCAATTTGATTATAATCTCGACTTCAATGTTGTCTTTGATCTAATTTGTGGTTTACATATAAAAAAAAAGTTTTGTTGTAGAAACTCATTTTGATATTTATTATCCAAATACACACCTTTAAAGGCGTGTTTTTAGTCTTTAACAATTGAAAAATTGTCAAGAGGAGATAAAAGTGGGTGAGTGAGTGAAGAGGTTGCTTTGAAAGGAAAAACTTAGTCTACCCACCGGAGTTCGGGTGGACTACCCACCCTTAATATAGTGTAGTTGGAAGCATTGAAAAAACACCCATTTAACTAATTTATATTATTTTACTATGTTCATGTATGGTTAGTGGTTAGTGGGTAGACAATCCGTGGAGTAGATTGGCAATGTCCGCTTGAAAAGAAAGGAGTTGGCATTAAAAAAAAAAATGCAAGTAGTAAATGAAGTTTGTTTGGGCTAGTTATTTTGCTGGCTGCTATCAGCCCATTTTATATTGATGAAGATAATATATGTCCACTGTATAAAAAAGTTACTTATATGATTAAAAAACAGATTGTAAAAAAAAAAAGAAAAAGAAAATAACTTAGTTTATTGAATAGATATAGATTAATAAAAGAGCAAGTAATCAGTAATGTCAAGATGGCGAGTTGGTCTAAGGCCAGTTTCAGGTACTGGTCCGAAGGGCATGGGTTCGGAAATCCCATTCTTGACAATTTTTTTAAAAATTATTTTAGCTAATTGTGAAGATAACATTTCACAATCACCATTTTTGGAAAAAATAACCTTTACATCATATGTTTCAATAAGTTTGTAAACTTGTTAATCGTAATTAGTCTCATTTAAAAATATTATTATGTACTCATTTCCAAAATTTTTGTAACATGTTGATTTAAAAAAACTCTCGTAAAAATAGTGAACCTATCATTCAAGGCTTCCTTAATTCAAACATGCATATAATAAAGTTGCCGAATATCAAAAAGCCATAATGCATGACAAATTTGCACTGCACTTTCAGTTTCAAATTCAAAGATTGATGATATAGAATCAATAGATTCAAGAGGACTTGAATTTGTTGTGGTCTCTACCTTTGTATCATGACTTTTAATTTGGGTCGTCTTTTCTTCCCACTCTTCAATTCATTTATTCTCAATATCGGTTTTGGATCAGTCTTATTGCTTTGACTGAAATAAAGATGAGCAATTAAGCACTACAATGCAAAGCCAAAATTACTTCTTTATTATTGCATATATATAACAATATTTTATTTTATTTCTCAGGGTTGCTCAATCATTTTTAGATAAATCAATGCATACATGGACTCGATCAGCGAGATAAATTATAGAGATCTTATGTTCGTAATACATTGGATTATTGTTTTTGATTGTGTTTTTAAATTCAGTGCAGTTCATTGGGTGATTGATTGATTTAAATTAATGATTATAGTTTGATAGCATTATTAATCGAGATTAAGAAAAGTACGTTCATGCACAAAACCTTTTTAATAAGTTCGTTTACCCTTCAATCTCTCAATGATATGTGACCGTACCACATAATTCATGATTGCTCATATAAATTTTGCTATAATTAGCCTTTAACACCATGCAAATTGCTGCAAATTCGTGCCAAACTTGAAAGTGGAGTATGATCAGATCAATAACAATTCAATTGACATGATCACAAATTAAAGGTGAGAAATGTTAATCAAAGGTGCTGCCTTAGCTTAATAGCCTTGTGCTAAATATCAGGTATATGAGCCTTTCTTTGTGCTGGGGCAATTGGTGATGCTATCCTACCATTATTGCTACGTTTTTTCCCCCTACATTTAAAGTAGTGTCTCGACAATTGTGAAAAAGGAAATACAAGTATTTTGGATTGGATGGAACATGTTCAGTATGTTATTGATTGGAACCTTAATTTGTATTGACTTACGAATTTCTCGGTATACATTATATATGTAGTCAGAAACTTTGCCCTTGTATTCTTTTGTTTCACTTTTAATTCATATAACCCAAAAGTAGGACTAACTGCACTGAATGACCCTATAAAATGAATTTACAATACTAACTCGTGCATTAACTCATTGTATTTAGCAAATGTCATCTACTCATAATTTGTCGATAGAATCTGATTGAAGAGGCCGATGGTACTAAATCCACAGTATTAAGTACCATCACAGTTGTTAACCGTCAATCATAAACACGATCTGCACCGATACATACGCACACATTACCATTTAAAAACACTTACATAATAAATTAAAAGACTTGCATTAAACCCTAATATAACCCTACAATCAATCTCCACTAAGGCCGGTGAGGGGGAAAAAAGTTGTTCGAAGATCATGGGAAGTTCACATGGGGCAGCAAAATGTGATTGTTTAAGGCCAAGTATGAGTCTTATATTAGTGATGTGATATACTTGATTGCAATTGATGAATGTATGTTGAGATGTTGTTTATTGTACTACTTTGTATCAATAAGTAAACACTACTACACAAAAAGCCAAATATATACCCAAAGCAATTCACATTCCAAACTTAGTAGTGCCCTTTTTTTTTTTCTTTTGATGTATTTTCCTTAACTACCCCACATTTATGGTTGGATTCTTCTATGATTGTAATTGGTGAACATTGTTTCATCACATTTTGCATTCTCAATAGCATTGTTGTGGTACAACATTATTCACTGTTACTTAGTTGAAAGATAATCTATATTCATCGCTTTATCATTGATATTCGATTCATTTGACAATGGTTCTAAGCATATGCGTTATTTTATGCTAGCTAGTAATGTGAAAATTTTATGGATAGCATATCGTCTACTATAATACTGTTTAAACAACAACTTTAGTATACCAAACACACTTCATGAAAGATGAGGAGTAAATTTTATTCAATAACGGAGTGCTTATTAATTGAAGGGTTTGAGGTTGATGCGGTCGTTTTAGTCCTTGGATTAGCTTTGAAAATTATTGATGCTACTTTGAATTTGGTAAACTTATTTGGGAGCAAAACAAAAACCATAATAAGGAACTAGAAAGGGAAGAAAATTGGAATGTGGGCATTTAAAACAACAGGAGGTTAGTTGTGACTTGCGACACAATAACAATTGCGCAAGTAGTTTATTTCAAGCATTGAATGTGCTAGGCTCATTCATCTTTGTACTCTACCATAACACAAAACAGTTGTTTGTGATCCCCGTTACTAAAATGAGCTACGGAGTACATAATTTATATGGTCACGTTAATCACAAGCTACAGTAGCAATTAGCATAAACAACATCGTATAATTTTAAGATCAGATTTGAGGTGCGAAGTATGTAAATCCTGATTCTGTCCGTTATCTCTTGTTGTAGTACTAATATTTCTTACTTATACTAAAACCAACATATCAACTTAGCATCCTTGAGAAGAGAACATTTTGTCACCTATTTCAATCAAAGGAGCCTAGAATACATTGCCATTGAAGATACCAACACATTTTGCAAGCATTTTGTGATTGTTCAAGTATTTCAATCCAAAGGAGTTTAGAATAATATTGCACATAATTCAAAATATCACCAAGCATTTTTCCCTCCTTACCAACTCACACCTAATAGCTAGTAAACTATCACACAATCAAAATCCTGTATCTTGAGTATTTACTAAGCAGAGGTTATCTTCTTTCTTGTTCCTATTCAATATGCTAGGACGAAAACCTTTTCCACATCTTTTCGATTTCTTCGATAGCAATCTTTAGTCTCCGCACCAAGAAGAATATGAGATCAGCCAACACCGAAATCCGTATAGAGGAATGTCCAGCGGATCCTAAGGCATACCGTTAGGTCAAGAACGTCTCACTACTATAAGGTTGGCACTCCCATAGGTCACGGCCCTATCCACTGCAAATTCCTCGTCCTCAATGGGTAGATCTCCGAGTTTAGGATCCATGGTACCGTTCCCCATCCTGGGCGTATGTAAATGATGTATGTCCTAGGAACACAACTGCCAAATCCAAACTATGCTAGGGCAACCTTGGGTGAAATATACCCTATGCTCTTGACCACATACATCTTTGTTGCATCAGTCGCGTAGGCATGCTCCAGGATAGTACTTGTTACATTGGTACGTGGAAATACAACAATATAATCATGAGATTAGCCAATTAGCTAAGACTTAATAGTCACTAAGGAGATAGAAGGTGAAAATACATGATTAGCAATATAATATGTAAATACCTCAATATACACCATTAGCGCCAGAAGACACAATCTTGGACGCCTAAGAAGTCATACAGTTCCAAGAACGCGGATGAGATTGGGAATAGACACGAACAAGTGGCAATGGCACCAAAGTGGACTGAGTCGAGTGGCTAACCTTAGGGGCAGCTCTAGCAGCTCAAAAAAGAGGCCGGACAGCACCACCAGGCAAGTATGATCGCAACCATTGAGAGCAACATTAGCTCCTCCTTCCATACCTGTCACCAAACAAACATGCTAATGAATGGACCACGCGTTGAGCCCTGAAGTGATCAGAGACAGGGAGTATGCAGTGCTGTTGGATGCGATCCTGCCAGCTGCACGATCGTGGGGCTTGTATACATTATGGTGTTGCATCCCACAACGTTGTGCCACTAAAACTGTGATTCTGCATAGTGCGCGTGTCTGACCACATACGTTGTCCATTGCCTTCTTGCCCTCCACAATGCAATGCTCCTCCATCTCCTTCTTCTCGTTCTATCTCGTGCTCAATGAGGCCTTCAGTGCCAGCCATTTCTCTGCAACTTCTCCGTGTAGAGAGTATATTCTTCCTAGGACTCTCTGCCCTGACAATTGTTCTGTTTGATCCATGATCAGTTTAATTTTATTACATAAAACACCATATTATTAGCATCAATATGATTATATAATGCGTATGTTTAAGCAACATACTACACTTACATTCTGTAAGCGATCTAGAGACATCAGGAGGGTGACACAAAGCTAGCTGGAGTGCGGTTACACATCTGCTATTCAAGCTCCAACGCCACGTACCGTGACCTTTAATTTTTTTCAAATAACAACGCTTAGCTTAATCAAGTAACATACAAGTAGGTACAATTAAATGTACAATCTATTATGACATGCAATACCGGTAGGTGAGCATGGTTGATGAGTATTGACAAGAACTTGCCCGCAGTGATGACAGCGATGGTGGACCGAAGGGCACCGCGGAATGTTAGCTGGGACGTCTCAGATATATCTAACAGGCGAGGTCCAATGGAGCATTCAACCCCAAGACTCAATCACCTTCTACGATGACAATCAAGGAGCAGAGCGAAACACCTCATATAGATCGGTTAGGAAGAGAATGTGCGATTTCATCGTTAACTTCCTCTTATCTTGTCGTCACACCACGCCCGATTCTGCTCCTACTAATCGCCCCTGGCCACCGCCATTGCCAGACGTTTCTAGATACCAAAAAACCAACACATACACATCAAACAATACATCACTATCATACTTCTATCAAATTTCAACTTAAAAAAAGATAGTCAATTCGTAATTTCTTAGTTGCGACCTGAACCATTGTTTTCTATCAACCTCTTGAACTCTTCTTTGTGTAAAAGAAGAGACCGAGATAACTCCTACAACCATCACACACAAACCAATAACATGTAAAGTTATGATTATGATGACAATATTGTAGTAGAAATATACCATAATTGTATAATGTTAAGATAAAAAGTTTTATAAATGTGAATAAATTATATACTGCTGTATAAACAAAAGAGCAAGACGACAATGCCAGCAGAAAAAAGCAAGCTCATAATATTAAGGAGTTCTCCAACTGTTTTGAAGCTTCTGTAATTCTGTTTTATTACAACCTTAACTACTCCACC